>JAZKJV010000504.1:740896-1019272 GCA_037367405.1 Ottelia alismoides
TATATTTCAGGATAAGAAGGAGAAGTATAATGAGTTCCTGGAGGTCATGGAAGGATTTCAAGGCCCAAAGGTCGGATTTTTATCTTCATTTTATTTTTTCCGAGGGAGAAAATGTAGTTGTGATGAGAATGGCTTGTGTGAAAATTGTCTCAGTGACGGTGGATTTTTGGATGAATTTGCAGGATCGACACCAGTGGAGTCATTGCAAGGGTGAAGGATTTGTTCAAAGGGCATCGCAATCTGATATTGGGCTTTAACACCTTCTTGCCCAAAGGCTACGAGATCACACTCCCCCCGGAGGAGAAGAAGCCTGTTGAATTTGAGGAGGCCATCAATTTCGTGAACAAAATAAAGGTGATGCCCCTCTTATTGAAACCTGCTGTTATTGTCTCCTCGACACGTTCTAATCTAATGTTGTTTTAAATCACCAGACTCGCTTTCAGAATGACGATCATGTATACAAGTCATTTTTGGATATTTTGAACATGTACCGGAAGGAGAGCAAATCCATCCAAGAAGTATATCAGGAGGCATGTTTTTGCTGTCTTCTTTTTGTGACTGTGACACCATGTTATTTTATCCTCTCGAATTTGCTACATCTGAGTAATATAAACTTGGCCGTTTTTCTTTGCAGGTCTCATTGCTGTTTCAGAACCATCAAGATTTGCTTGATGAGTTCACACACTTTTTGCCCGAGACTTCTACTGTGGCTCATGCTTCGTCAGGGAGACCTTTCATGGCCAGGGATAACAAGAGCTTGATGAGACCTGTAATACGACAAGGGCTCCTTGATAAAGCTGTAAGCTGACCAGTGTTGAATATCAATATCTCATATTTTTTCGGAAGTAGCATTTGTTGGGGAAATTCAGATTTGCAGAATGCACCACCCACAAATACACTTCTCACTTGCTATAGATCACAAAATAAAGCTACAAGCTTCCCCTGTCTAGGATATCATTTTATCTGCATCTAGTTATAATTTGGTCATTGGTATTCTGCACAGAGGGAAAGACCATATTCTCCACATCTAGATCGTGACCCAAGTGTTGATCGCCCTGACCTGGATCATGACAAGCAAAAGAGGCGTGGTGATAAAGATGGGAAGGATGACAAAGATAGAAGAGACCGTGATCAGGATGACAAAGATTTGGACCGTGACAGAAGGGAGGGAGACAATACACAACGTAAAAGAAAAGTTCCTCGGAGAGCTGATGATCCGGTTATAGGAAACTCGATGCAAGGTGGGGAGGGTGCTGAATATTTTGGAACTTATTCCATTTCAGCTTCTTCCTATGATGATAAGAATAATTTGAAAAGTGAGTTGACTGTTTATCCGTTCTATGTCCAGTGACACTTCTCTTTTAATCTACATATGTGATTTTCTTCCATCTCTTAGCAAAAATGGTGGACTGGATCCCTTGTTTACTTATATTCTGTAACTGTGTCCGCTTATGAATATTTTCCTTTTGAACATAAGTATTATAGCTTTCCACTCTTCAGAAAATTGCTTGCTGCATGTAGAATGATTGAAATGGGTTTATTGTCCATATACCCATTGTTTGTCTACCCTGGCATATGATGCTTTTAATCATTGTTTTCTTCTTAGGCACCCCATATGTTTTCTTGCCTGTTGTTAGAATGTGTAAGAATTTTATGGTGCACATTGGGTGGAAGACACCTATTATGTACATTGCTGTCCAGCCCAACATGATGGACGGAAAAGTATCAACAGGGATGAAATGGATAATATCAGAACAATAAAAAGTATAGCGTAAATAGTTATATAAGACGGTTTATTAGACGAAAAGTAGTCAGTTATATTAGACGGTTGTGGATGTGCTTGGCCAAGTGTTGCTAGGTTAAATGGGTATATTCACTTTCTAAAATATTTTCCATTTTATGCCCTTCTCCAAGTGTAGTCATTTTTTGGGCTGTTTGGCATGCTAGTTTTGCCATTCAAGTTGGAGCAGGGACCATTTTTATCATCAAATTGTGTAATTCTGTATTTTCCCTTCTCATTTCATAGTAATTTATTTTTTTCAGGTGTATACACGCAAGAGTTCAATTTCTGTGAAAAAGTAAAAGAGAAGTTGCATGCTGATACATATCAGGAATTTTTGAAATGTCTTCATATATATAGCAAGGAAATAATTAATAGAGCTGAATTGAAAAACCTGGTAAGTAATTAATCTTTAAACAAAGAATTACTAAGTATTCCTTCGCAAGTTTTTTCCCTTATTCAATTTTTTCAACATGTTTCTTAATCGATCAATGATAGCATATGCTTGCTTATCATACCTTGCAAATGTTAACTAGGTTAATGCATCGAGGATTGTGTTGGACATCTAGATAATTATATATACTTTCCTTCTCGCATAGGTCACCTGATTATTTTAAATATTTTTTTAACTTCATTTCTTGCATCATTTAAATTTGCAATTGGATATGCTAACTTTGTGATATAATATAATAAACGTTTGCTAATTCACAAGTGAAAAAAGTGTGGAGATGCCTTGAATCTATCCCTTTCTCTTTGTACTGTTTTATTTGTGTTAGGATCAGGGAGATCCATCTATACAAGGTACTAGATAAACCCCCATAGGGTTGGAGTTTTTTGTCATCTTTGTACTGCAGTTCTTCCATTATATTGAGAGATCCAACGTTGTCGCCTAGGATGTAACCCAATTATGGGTGGACACTGTAAATCTTGTGTTGTGATTATTTATTGCTCGCTTATCCATTTGTTTGATCCACACTCTACTTCTCCTATGTGCAACAAATTGGAATCACATCATCATGTTTGATCGAAGTTGGGAGATGGCTTCACACAATATGAATAACGAGGTATTTATCGGCAACAACGGCTCCAACCTCCAGTAGGCCAAGGTACATGCCCTTCTTAAAAAGTAGAATATCTAAGAACTATTGGATACCAGCATGACGAAGGCACTCAAGCCATTGAAATGGCTAGTGCATGAATAAAAGGCACATTTAATGGCGATGTTATGCCTGGTAGATTAGATCATCACAGAAGTTGCCTATGAGAAGACCGCCATGAGTTTACGGTTGAGACTACATATTCTCTATATGATGAAGTCTTTGACTAACAAGTTGCTATTGAAGCAATGTTTCTTATCCCTCCGTCTGCAAGAAGGTGAATATAAGAAGGCGAATATGAAGGAGTATCTAGGTCATTTAAATATGTTGCTTTTTAGATCTAAAAATAGAGGGTTAGGATTTTAATATTGATTTATTAGTTTCCCTGAATTTTGTTAAGTCATTTATTAGCAAAGAATAAGATGTTATCCTGGAAGAAGTTTGGTCATATTCACGAACTTCCTCACATGGTTTTTATGACTTGTGGGAACACACATGCGTTTGGATTAATATCGACCCATGATAAGAGCTTTGGTGTTGTGGAGTAGTATCCGAAGAAGGGAAAGTTCGAATAAAAACTAAAGAAGATCAATTTGAATGATATCTACAACTACTACAAGGAACCCTGTTATTGGAGGAGGGGTTGTAAAAGAATAAAGGTACGGCCATGGTTGCTACAATAACTCATGGAGGAGATAATTCAAATATTAATTAGGTACTCATTGTTATGTATCAAACCTTTGTGGATCCTTGTTTCTGGTTCTTCCTATCGCATGACACCCTATAGAGATTGGTTCTCTACCTATGGGAACATTAATGACAGAAACATTGTCATATAGGGAATTATGTGTTGTGCAAAATCATTGGCATCATCTTTGTGAAAATCAAGATGCGTGATGAGATGATGACTATTGTTTTAGAAGTTTACCATGTTCGAGACGTGAGAAATAGTCTTATATCTTTTGGAGTCTTGGACTCTAGAGGGTGTAAGTACAATGTTGTATGAGTAGTATTATATGCGGTCAAAGAAGGGACCATCGTTGTTTAGGGTATCAAGGAGAAGACATTTTATGTTTTGTGAGGTCTGACATTATTGATTTTGCTCTTATCGTATCCGATCCTTTAAATTTGAATATTAATTTTGGCATAAACAATTATGATCATATAAGCCATAAGGGGATGAACATCCTTAGTCAGAAAGGTTTTCTAGGAGATCTTAAAGGTTCAATGTTGAAGTTGTGCGAGCATTACGTGTTTGGAAATCAACATATGAAGCAACTAAGCAAAGAAGTTCACAGGATGAAAGAGACGCTTGATTACATCTATGCTAGTTGTTGGGTTACCTCGTGCTTTCCATATATGAGAGGTATCAAATGTTTTCTTATCCATTGTCTACAATTACTCCATGATACTTAAGGCTTCTATGATGAAATATAAGAATGAGGTGATCGAGACTTTCAGACAGTAAAATATCTTGGTGGATAATTAGACTTCACGAAAGGTCAAGCATCTGTGCACTAACAGTGGCTTGGAATTTTGTTCTTCATATCTCAATGAACTCTATAAGGAAGACAATGTTGTGAGGTACCACACTATCACGTATATACCTCGATAAAAAAAGGTTGCAGATGGAATAACACATCGATTCTGGAGAGAGCAAGGTGCATGCTCTCAAGTGCTAGCCTTGATAGGGCACTCTAGACTAAAGCGGTTAATACAACTTGTTACTTAGTGAATTAGAGTCCTGCATCCGCTATTGGCTGCATGACATACCTTGAGGTATGATTCGGTAATCATGTTGACTATTCTGTTTTATGCGTCGTTGGTTGTGCCATACAGTATATTTCAGTGAAGGAAAGTTAGACATTGGGATAAAGAATGGGTGTTATGTTATACTGTAGTATTGAAGGGATTTAAAATCTGGCCCCCTTCTAAGCGTAGAATAATTGTAGCATGTTACCTTTGGTGAGAATTCTATGCTTCACTTGAGGGTCAAGTTTGCTGATATGGGGACATATGATGATATGCACGAACATGTGGAGTTTGAATTAGCACCAAACAAGAAATTAATAATATTATTTCTAATTAGGTTGATACTAAACTTGAAGTTGAGCAAGCAGAGAATATGCCTTATAATATTGCTGCAGATCGAGCTCGTAGAGGGATATACTATCCTCAAAGATGCGGTTTTGATGACATAATTGCATATGCACTACAAGTTGCCGGAGGTGGATTCTTCAGAGCCGTCTACTTACAAGGATGCTATTGCAAGAGTAGATGCCAGGCAATGGAAGTTTCTATGGGTAAAGGGATAAGGTTTTCTTCACAATAATGAAACATGGGAACTTGTCAAGATGCCGACAAGAAGAACTTGGCAACTCTGAAAGTTCATAAGAGGTTAGTGATTGTTGAGAGGGCTTAAGATGGCAGGGGAGGGGAGCAATATTTGATGAGGAGAGCAGTGGCAATGCAAGGGAGGGGGCTAACACTAGGCATATGCAAGAGAGGATTGACAATTATATGGGAGGGAGTGAAGGCGGGTCTAGTGAGGTTAAACGAGAGTGGAAGAGGAAAGGGAATGTAAGGAATGTGGAGATGGCGAGGTGACTGACACTAGGTCAGAGGTAGGCGTGTAGGGAGGGTGGCAGATGTCAAGATGTTGTAATTGGTGTTATGCGCCTGGTTTTGAAGTTGCATCCCACGATCTTGTGTTATCAGTGGTAGGGTGATGGCCACTTGGCTAGGGGTTGCTGTAAGACAGAGGTGTTGTGTTTTTAATGTCGGAGGTTGGTCACTAAAGGAGTGCTTGTGACCGAGGGGCCAGTTCTTTGGTAGCAGTAGAGTCTATGACTAAATCCATTGGCGGTCTCCTTGTGGTAGAATGCTCCCGACAAATGTTTGTGTTGTGGTGGGCCTGCTGGAGATGGCGAAGATGGATGAGTGACTTGAAGATGGAGTATGGCTTGCTGATGGACTGTATGTGTTCGTGGCTAGGCGATGGATGATATCGAGATGCCTTGAACGAGGCAGCATCGAGAATTTCTCGAGGGCAATGCATTAGCGTCTCCCCTCATTTCGTAGCGGTGTGGTCGGCATTGGTCCTCGGTGGTTGGTGGCAGTTGCAGGTTTTCCTTTGAGGTCCGTAAGCACTGTGAAGGTCACAAAGTTTCTCTTTTTGGTAGGTAAAGTGTCGACGGTGCTTTGTGATGGTTTTTAAGCAGATGACCCTTGGAGGTCTCTTCTAACTCGATTGGCCTCTAAGGAGGGTGTCATCCTCTCTTATATGGTGAATGGGTTGATTATCTATCGTAATCAACTGATCGTCGTTGGCGTCATGCGGGCTTCAATGGTGGTGGAGGAGCACCACTGTTTGCATTCTTCGAGGTTATCTTGCATCCTCCGTGATCATCGTGCGAAAATCTTGCTAGCATTTTGAAGGCATGGATTGCTAAAGGCATTAGGTTTGGGTTTTGCTTTTTTTTATTTGGTTGGGGTCCCACCCTTTTATTATGGGGGTAATTCTATGCATCCTCTTGTTTTCGTCTGATCGATGGTGTTATCGGTCCTGTTGTGGGCTTGCCTTTTGGTGTGCTTCCAGGCGCTTACGCCTTTAGATATGGGCTTGGTATCAACCATTGGGTTCCACATGTTACACATGCATCTGCCCTAGTTTCGGATTTGGATTGAAATTGCAAACAGATGCTTCTCTTTGATCGACTATTGTGCTTATATGGTAATTAAAATCATGCATTTGTGCCTTAACCCCCTTATCGAGCTAGCAAAGATTGGTGGTGGTGGTGGGTGCCACTTCACCCCTATTCTTAAGAAGAGGATTTATCGGGAGTTCATTAGGGGGGTCATAGGCTTTGTCCTAAGGGGAACAACACATCTATAGGACAATGATTTCGAGCTTTGCGATCTCTAATAGTGGCATAAGGAAGAGGTTGGGTGAGATGGCCAATAGAGGTATGCATACAGAAACACTTCTCGTTTTTTCATGCAAAGGGAGGAGACCGTATGCCTCAAAATGGATAAAGTATGCTGTTGAGAACTAATTAAAGTTCTCCTTAGCAACACCAGTGGAGAAGAGGGGGTCATGCTCATAGGTAGAGGGGTTTGATTCACTGTGGGGGTGAACTTGCGTGTGGAGGAGTTAGAGGAAGTGGAGAGTGTTGACACCAACATGAGTGCTGGAGAGGTGCACATGCATGTGGCGTTATGTGTAGGAATCGTTGTTATTAAAGGTGAGAGGCGCTGGGGGGTCCAAAAAGCTCGAGGCGATCGGTGCTAGCTGAAGAAAAGCAAGGCATCATATACAAAAATAAATAAATAAATCATGTGTGAGTCTTTAGTTTATATATATGTGCACATACACGTGTGTTAATGTGTAATTGTAAAAACGTATGTATGTGTATAACTTAAATTTCAATCTAAGACCGATCCAATGTCAAGGTCTTAAATGTCGGTTTCGATCACCATTTCGGCGATCGACTGAAAGGAAATTTCGGTCGAAATTCGACAGAAATTTCGATCATTTCGGTCATTTTTGTACCAGACCCCCCATATTATGGTCATTTTGGCCATTATAGTCGAATTTCGGTAACTTGTCGAAACCAAAATTTGGCTGAATTTCGCTGAAATTTGAGGCCATGTCCAATATATTTGTGTGTACATGTACGTTTATGTATGTATACGTATACATGTATATGCTTATATATACGATCAATCCACAATTTATTAATATGTGTATATATGTAGATGCATATGTAAGCACATGTATTAAATATTTGTGTTTTTGTGTATATTCACACGTGTGTGTCTATATGCGTAGATATTTGTATACATGTGTATGTGTCTATGTTTATGTATATATGCATGCCTATATATACATGTGTATGTATGTATTTTTATTTATATTTCTATGTGATATATAAATATATGTATGTATCTATGTGTTTTTTTGGCTCGGGCACTAGCTCCTTGCCACCTGCTTGGTTTCAGGCTCTGGGTGCTCAAGGCGAGCGTTTAAGGCAAAAGTAGGGCTTTTTGCCCACCTTTTGTGACTTTTATCCATGTTTAGGTTTTATATTGGATATATATTAGTTCCAATATATATACAGTTTTCGTTGGGGCGTTCGACATAACCCCTTTTTACAACATGGATTTAAGCAAACATACAATTTTCGTTGGGGCGTTCCCTTCTTGCGACGCGTTGCATCGCCCGAATGCAATGAAAAATTGGCAAGGGCCGCTACATCGCAGCCTGGATGTAGTTCAAAATTTGCAAGGGTTCTCGCACGAGGAATGCATGCGGGTAATTAAGCTAGTTTCGGTGCATCACCGCCCGGATGCAGTCCAAAATTTACAAGGGTTCTCGCATAATGGACGCATGCGAGTAAAGAAGTTAGTCCAAAAGAGATTGCAACGGAAGTTGCAGATTGGTAGTTGAAATATTGGCACTTTGACTGGAAAATTGATGGAGATAGTGGATACGATGGAAAAAAGGAAGATTCATATACTATGTCTTCAAGAGACTAAATGGGTTGGAGAGAAAGCAAGGGAGATAGAGAAGACATGCTTTAAACTTTGGTATTCAGGTAAAGACAAGGGTAGAAACGGTGTTGGAGTGGTTGTTCATAAGGATTTGAAGGATTGTGTGGTTGAGGTGCAAAGATTCGGGGATCGGATTATTTTGCTAAAATTGGTTCTTGAAGAAGAAATTCTGAATATAATCTCAGTTTATGCACCACAAATTGGTTTAGATGAAAGGACTAAACAAGCTTTTTGGGAGGATCTAGATACGATTTTACAAGGAATCCCAAAAAGAGATGATTTGCATAGGTGGAGATCTTAATGGACATGTGGGAAAAGATGCTTCAGGGTATGCTAGTGTTCATGGTGGACATGGTTTTGGGGATAGAAATGAAGAGGGAAAAGTCATCCTGGATTTTGTAACGGCATACGATCTTTTCATAGCAAACACTCTCTTCAAGAAGAGGGAGGAGCATTTAATTACTTATAAGAGTGGGTCAACGAGAACACAGATAGATTACTTTGCGTTGAGGAGAAGAGATAGGTTGTGTTGTAAAGACTGCAAAGTAATCCCAGGAGAGAGTTTGACAACCCAACATCACTTGTTAGTCTTGGATGTACAAATAAAAGGGCTGGTAAAGAAAAGGAGGGTTCCTAAGATCACTAGAACTAGATGGTGGAATCTTCCACTGAAGCAATCGGACTTCAGGGAGAAGGTTTTAGAAGATTTATCTTGGGATTGTAGTGGAAGTGCAAACAAGATGTGGGAGGCAGTAGCATCTTGTATCCGAAAGGTAGCCAAAGAAATGCTAGGCGAGTCAGAGGGAGGAGCCCCAGGTCAAAAGGAGGCTTGGTGGTGGAGTGAAGGGGTGCAAGAGAAGCTAAAAATTAAAAGAGCATGCTTTAAAGCTATGTCTAAGGATAGAACAGACTGTCACAAACTATAAAAGAGCAAAGAAGGAAGCAAAGAAGGCTGTAAGCGAAGCTAAGTCGAAAGCTTATGATGTTTTGTATAAAAATCTCGAATCTAAGGAGGGCCAGAAGGATATATTCAGGTTGGCCAAAGCAAGAGAAAGAAAGGCCAAAGACCTTTATCAAGTGAGATGCATTAAGGACGAGGAAGGTCACGTGCTTGTTACTCAGAAGGATATAGAGACTAGATGGGAGCAGTACTTCCATAAACTTTTTATTGGGGAAGGAAATAGAGAGATCACTTTGTGTGATCTAGCTAGTAGTGAAAGTTACTTGAATCGTGCAAGCTATAGACAGATTCAAAGAAAGGAAGTAGAGGAGGCTTTGAAGGTTATGAGACCTGGGAAAGGTGTAGGACCGGATGACATCCCTGTAGAAGTATGAAAAGTTTTAGGTGAGCGCGGTTTGACTTGGCTTACGGATCTATTCAATGTTATTTGGCGAAGCAAGAAAATGCCTGAAGATTGGAGGAGGAGTATCGTGGTGCCTCTTTATAAAAATAAAGGAGACATTCAAAATTGTTCAAATTATAGAGGTATCAAGCTGATGAGTCACACTATGAAAATTTGGGAACGTGTGATCGAGAGAAGGTTGAGGCAAGTTTCCAATGTCAAAGAAAACCAATTCGGATTCATACCAGGTCGCTCAACTATTGAAGCCATCCATTTGCTGAGGAGAACAATGGAGATTTATAGAGTTAAAAGGAAGAACCTCCATATGATCTTTATTGATTTGGAGAAGGCTTATGATTCTGTCCCACGAGAGATATTGTGGAGAGTTTTGGAGAAGAGACAAGTGCCTGTCCTATACATTAACCTCATAAAGGACATGTATGATAGTGCTTTATCTTGTGTAAGGACACTGTCTGGGAAGACTGGCTATTTTGACATCAACATTGGTTTACATCAAGGTTCAACTTTGAGTCCATTTCTTTTTACTTTGATTATGGACGAGTTGACAAGTCATATTCAGGATGAGTTACCTTGGTGTATATTATTTGCTAATGATATTGTGTTGATTGACGAGACTAGAGATGGAGTAAATGAGAAGCTCGAGGTCTGGAGACATGAGTTGGAGAGTAAATGATTTCGTATAAGTAGGGCTAAGACAGAATATATGGAGTGCACCTTTGATGGAAGCAATGGTGAAGGAATTGAGGTGAAGATTGGTGATGATAATATTCAGAAGAGAGATTCTTTTAGATATCTGGGATCTATTTTGCAACATGATGGGGAAATTGATGGAGATGTTACTAATAGAATAAATGCAGGCTGGCTAAAGTGGAGAGGAGCCTCTGCTGTTCTCTGTGATAAGAAAATTTCTTTAAAAATTAAAGGAAAGTTTTACAAAGCAGCCGTAAGACCTGTTATGCTCTATGGATCTGAATGTTGGCCTGTGAACCACAGACATGTGCAGAAAATGGCTGTAGCAGAAATGAAAATGCTAAGGTGGATGTGTGGACACACACATAAAGATCGGATTCGGAATGATGCAATCAGAAAGAAAGTTGGTGTTGCTCCGATCGAGGATAAGATGAGAGAAAACCGCTTAAGATGGTTTGGTCATTTGCAAAGAAGATCAGCTGATGCACCAGTTAGGAGATGCGAGTGTTGGGATGTTGAGCCGGCTAAGAGGGCGGGGACGGCCCAAGAAGTGTTGGAAAGAGACCATACGAAGGGATCTTTGTTTTGCGGATATAAGCCAGGGATTGACCCAAGATAGATCTGAATGGAGGCAAAGAATCCATGTAGCCGACCCTACTTAATTGTGGGAAAAGGCTTTGTTGTTGTTGTGATATATTAGTTCTAAGTATTATTAACACACATACATATACATATTCAAACACATGTATGTATAATTTACACACATTTCCATTACATATATGTATACCTATACATTCATATTTTAGTTCTAAATATTACATATGCTTTTGACTCAAAAAAATTATTTATACTTCTAATTTTATATGTATATTTAGCCGACCTTACTTAATTGTGGGAAAATGCTTTGTTGTTGTAGTTTTATATGTATATTTATGTATGTACTTAGAGTATTTCAAACTAATATGTATATGCAAGTGCAGAAGTATACGTATTTTTTGAGTCCAAAGCATATGTAGTATTTAGAATAAAAATATGAATGTATATGTATACATATATGTAATGAAAATGTGTTAATTTATATATACATGTGTGTATTAATGATACTTGGAAGTTGGAACTAATATATCTAATATAAAAACCTAAACATGGATAAAAATCACAAAAAATGGGCAAAAAACCCTACTTTTGCCTTAGGTGCCAACCTTGAGCGCCCAGAGTCTGAAGCCAAGTGGGAGGCAAGGAGCTATTGCCCGAGCCAAAATGCCTCGCTTGGAGGGAGGCAAGGTGCTAGGGCCTCGCCTCGCGTGAGCGCCTAGACGAGCACTTCGAGGGCCATCACAAGTGGGAACATGGCCTCAAATTTCAGCGAATTTCGGTCGATTTTTTGTCGAATATCGATATCCTGTTGAAATCGAAATTCGACCGAAATGGCCGAAATGACCGAAGTATGGGGTCCCTAGTACAAAAAATGACCGAAATGATCGAAATTTCAGTCAAAATTCGATCGAAATTCGACTGAAATTCCGTTTCGGTCAGTCATCGAATTGGTGACCGAAACCGACATTTGGGGCCTTGGGTGGGAATCACGTTAAACGAGGAGGGTCCATGTATTTCTAATTGAAGCTCTTGTTTGGGAATACTAGGGGTTTGTAGGATGAGGTGGATAAATATTTATTCCCAATTCCTATTGAGTTATTCCAAAATAGAATAATTTGATTTAGTAAATTTGTTCTTGCTACAATTTGAATTATGGATATTATATTGAGAAGCAATAAATTCCCATTTTTTAGTTTGATTCTTTATTCAATTATTCGGTGGAAAGGGCCTCATCTCGCCACTAATATTCTTGGCGTCTACTAGATTTCATTCCATTTTCTTATTTACAATTTTCTTTGCAGCCCCGTAGGATCACCTGTGATGCATTTAAAGAGGGAAAAGTCATCCTCAGTTATTCCCTTCTTCCTTTTCCCACCCTTCCTGCAGTATGAGCAAAAAAGTACCCATATTTGATGAAATCATGCATTTTTTCAGAGAGGGTGTGTGAGCGCAGAGCCAGAGCTCTTATACGAATCATGCCTCACGCGAAGCGTTAGGTGAGAAGTCGGGTGAGAAGAGACTATGTTTCCTTGCTATTGTCTAGGTTACAACTCGATCTCTTTCTCTTCGACCCATGGTTGAGTAGTAAAGCGGAGAGTCAACTGACCATCTTCTCGCCATGGCCTCAAATTTCAACGAAATTCCACTGAATTTCTTTAGCTTTCCCATTTCTCTAGGTTATCGAAATCGAAATGTTACCTTATTTCTTTTTCCAAGATTTTAATGGATATCATCAAAATGTCAATGAAATATCATCGAAGTTGCATGTCGTTTCAGCGAAATAATAAAATAAGGGAATCTACCCTTCACTTTCATTGAAATTTGCATATATTAATGAATTTTCACTTATTTATTCGTCGATGTGTTAAGTTGTTAGAGTGGTTTACATTGTTTGAAAGAAGTTTCTTTAGTTAATTTCTAAATTTTAACTCTAAATCATGTTAAGATTCTTATATTTTGTCGTCTTTATTTCTCCCATCTTCTTTATGTAATTTACCCTTTGAGCTTTTCTCCTATATAAAATAGCTCCAGGACTAAAAGGAATACGACTTTCATTTTCACATTCCACATGATATCAGAGCGACGGTCCTAGACCAGAGCATGTGCCCTAGAGCCCAACCTCACCAAAACCCTCACGCACGTCGCCTCCAGCCATGCGCCGCCTTGCGCTCGCGCCTCACGCGTGCAGGGTGCAGCCTCCAGCCGTGCGCAGTCCCGCGCTTGTGCCTCACGTGCGCAACGCATCATGTGCGCATCCCTGCTCCTCCGCGTCTCCACCTCAAGTGCACAGCCCCGCATCTCGTGCGCCTTTGCCCCTGCTCGTGTCCCTGTGTGACGTTCGCATTGCATCGGACTACAAGGAGCCCTTGAAGAATGGAAGGGGTTGTGGTATGAGTCTACACCCACAACCATCTTCCTATATGTCAGTGTAGACATTATTCGTCTAGTTTGTAACCTCGATCTTTAGAGATTGTTATCATCATGTCAGACAACAAAGCAGATGTTCCATCCCTGGGTGCCTTCAAAGGTCCAGCACCCATTGTGAAGATGGATGGAACGGACTATGAACTGTGGGCCATGCAGTTCATGAGCCTGATGCAATGTAATGATAAGAAGCATATCCTCACACAAGAGGAACCTGTTGACAAGACTGGGGTTAATGCCTCATGGGAGGCAGATGATGCCTATGCACGTGTATGGCTATCTGACACGGTATCCATGGAGATAGCCAATGACATTTTGAGTCAGCCCACATCGAAGGCTATGTGCATGTATGGCTATTCTCCGACGAAGAACGAGTCGAGGATTCTGCAACTTCAACACGACATCTTCACTTCGAAGCAGAATGGTTGTCCTCTTCATACCCTCTATACTTCTCTAAGGGGTATGTTTGAGAAGTTACATGGTTACATTCCCTTGACCGCCACGCCAGAGCAACTCAAGGCATATAGGGATTCAATGATGACGGGAGTTTTTCAAGCGGCACTTGTTCACGAGTATGATGCAGTTAGAGCACAGATTCTTACTGATGCCACCGTACCTCCTATGGAGGAGGCATATCGCAAGTTGAGTAGGCTTTCATTTCACCTAGTGGTACCCAGTTGTTTCAAACGTCCTCAGCCATGGCAGCATCCCGTGGTAGGGTGGGGCCTACATCATTTCGAGGATGAGGTGGCCGTGGCAGGGGAGGGGATAGTCGTCCCCCTCGACAGCCTTGTACTTACTGTCACAGACCAGGTCGCTCTGAGGAAACATGCTATTCCAAGCATGGGTTCCCATCTTCAACTCGTGTTGCAGAGCAGACTCAGCAGGTAGGGGGTCCTTCACATGTCTCTGATCAGAGGTTTGATGAACTTGTGTCGCGACTCAGAGAGATCATGCCTACTTCTGGGTCAACAAGCTCTCCTTTAGGATCCTCAGACGTAGCTGCCTCAACATCAACATCCACGTCAGGTACAACATATGCTTTTACTAGTTGTTACAGGGCATGCTTGTCAGAATGGATCATGGATTCAGGAGCATCTCATCATCTTTGTGGTGACAGAAGTTAGTTGAGTGATTTCCATCCGTCTCAAACGAGACGATCTGTTGTGATAGCAGATGGGGCACACTCTCCCATTACCGGCCAGGGGGAGGTGCAGTTGACTCCCGCAATGCGACTTCAGAATGTTCTTTATGCTCCTGAATTTTCTATGAATTTACTATCAATTAGTCAAATCACTAAGGTTTACACTATCATGTTATGTTTGATCCATCTGCTCTTGCGTTTCAGTATATTCTCATGGGTAGGGTGATTGGAGTTGGCCGTGAGCAAGGAGGTCTCTACAGATCGGTGCAATCTCCTTATGTTGGTGTCACTTCTCTTCACGCTGAATCTGTTTCTCCCTACATATGACATCTTCGGTTTGGTCATCTTCCTCTACAGAGATGTGTCACGTTCTTCCACAGATTTCTCCTCGCTCCGCCTTTCAGTATGAGGCCTGCCAGCTTGGGAAACATCATCGGTCTACTTTTCAGAGTCGTCAGAGTCAGAGTGGTCATGGTTTCTTTGAGTTAATTCATTTTGATATTTGGGGTCCCAGTCGTGTCCCAGATCATTAGGGCATATGTTTCATCTGGTTGCTGTTGATGAGTTTTCAAGATTGTCTTGGGTCTTTCTTCTTAAAAACAAGTTTGATAGTGGTCATGTTATCCAGTCATTTATTATTGAAACAAAGAACATTTTTCTGCAAAAGTCAAGTTTATGCGTTTTGATAATGCACTAGAATTCTTGCAGTACATAGCTTTCCCAATTCCTTAAGTCTCATGGTATTGTGCATCAGACATCTTGTATACCTACTTCCCAACAGAATGGGGTAGCTGAGCGAAAACACCGTCATCTTTTGGATGTTACCAGGACTCTTTTGATTCAGAGCCATGCTCCTCATTCGTAATGGGGGGATGCGGTTCTTATTGCTTGTAATCTGATAAATCGTATGCCCTCTTCGGTTTTGAGGGAGAAGATCCCGTTCTTGATTGCGTTTCCCGAGATGGATCTTTTTTTTCTTACGCCTCGTGTTCGGTTCAATGGCTTTTGTTCATCAGATGTCTCTTGGTCTTGACCAACTCTCTCCCACAACTGTCAAATGTGTGTTTGTTGGGTATACCAATACCCAAAAGTAATATCGTTGCTTCGATCTTGTTTGACGAAGGTACTACGTTAGTGCAGATGTCACTTTCTTTGACTCCATTATGTATTTCTCTCCCACAGGTGACGAGCTCATTCCTTCAGAGGACGGAGAAGAGGTCTATATGCCCCTACCTCCGATCTCCACTACGCCATCATTGCCACCACATTCTACTCCACCTCCGCCGCCACCTCCTCCTCCACCACCACCTACTTTCTACCCTCAGATTTACCAGCATCGACCCCGTGCTCCTGTGCCTCCTCCATCATTCAGCACACCCAAGGTATGTTCTGAGCATTTGAGTTCTTTTAATGGCACTAGTGATTTGCATATGCATCTTGAGGTGCAGGATATCTTGGAGGATACTCCTTCTGTGAAAAATGAGGATCTAGATGTACCTATTGCTCTATGGCAACATAAACAAGCGTGTACTATGCATCCTATTGGTTCTCATGTCTCCTTGGGGCGTCTTTCCAATGATTTTCAAAGGTTTGTTGTTGGACTGTCTGTCGTGGAGATACCACGGTCATATCAGGAGACATTGTAGAGCAGCCAATGGCATCTGGCCATGGAGGAGGAGATGTCAGCTTTACAGTCTCGAGGTACGTGGAGTGTTGTCCATGCTCCTCCAGGTGCGTTTGTTGTTGGCAGCAAGTGGGTGTTTACTGTGAAATACCGTGCTGATGGTACAATTGACAGATACAAGGCCAGATTGGTTACTCGTGGGTTCACCCAAACTTATGGGGTGGATTATCAGGGCACTTTTTCTCCCGTTGCACGTCACTCTACGCTGCGGATTCTTATTGCTGTTGCTGTGGTTCGTGATTGGCCGCTCTTCCAATTAGATGTCGAGAGTGCTTTCTTGTATGGAGATCTGCAGGAGGAAGTTTACATGCAGAAGCCACCCGGGTTTGCTATTGAGGGGGAGTCCAGTATGGTGTGCCGTCTTCATAATGCTATATATGGCCTTAACAGAGTACGAGGGCTTGATTTCAGAAGATCTCAGAGTTGATTGAACATAACGGATTTGTCAGATTCGTTGCAGATCATTCTCTTTTTCTTAAGAGAAATCAGAGAGGTATCATTGTGGTTTGGTTTATGTCGATGATATTGTTGTGACTGGCAGCGATGAACAGGGCATTCAAGCAACTAAGGATTTCCTTGGACAACAATTTGTTACCACTGACTTTTGCATGCTTCGTTATTTCCTTGGCTTGGAGTTCACACGAAATCAACAGGGTATGGTTATGACGCAAAGGAAGTATGTAACTGACCTTCTATCCGAGACTGACATGACAGGATGCAGACCAGCTACTACACCAATGGATCCTAATGCTAGGCTCTATGATGATGACTCTGAGGAGGTGGATAAGAGACAATACAGAGAGCTGGTAGGGAAGCTGTTATATGTTACTATTACCATGCCTGATATATCATTCGCTGTGAGCAGAGTCAGCCAGTTTATGGAGCAATCCAAGCAAACACACATGGATGCAGTTTGCATGATCTTGAGATATTTGAAGTCATCTCCAGGTGCATGTATTCTTTTTAGAAGAGATACGTCTCTCACAGTTAGTGGATGTGCAGATGCAGTACTGGGTGTCCCTAGGACAAAAAGTCTACTTCAGGCTTCATTGTGTTTGTTGGTAGCTCATTGGTTTCATGGAAGAGTAAGAAACAAACAATTGTTGCTCGATCTAGCGCTGAATCAGAATATAGGGCCATGGCACAAGGTAGTACAAAAATGATATGGTCAAGTCTGTCCTGACTGACCTAATTATTGAGGTGACTGTTCCTATGCATCTTAAATGTGATAATCAAGCAGCCTTGTTTATAGCAAATAATCCAACATTCCATGAGAGAATAAAGCACATTGAAGTAGACTGTCACTACACTCGTGATTTGATCCAAAAGGGGCTTATTTCCATATTTCATGTTGCTTCAGGTGATCATATTGTAGACATGTTTATCAAAGCTCTCGCGAGAGGTCCATTTCACCGGTGCTGTTCCAAGTTGAGCATGACATATATATGCTCCAGCTTGAGGAGGAGTGTTAAGCTTCTTATATCTTGTCGTCTTTATTTATATTGTTTATTTCTCCAATCTTGTTTATGTAATTTACCCTTTGAGCTTTTCTCCTATATAAGAGAGCTATAAGGCTAGAAGGAATACAACTTTTCATTTTCACATTCCACCAAACCAAGTCAGTTAGATGCATGATTAAGAGTTAAATTTAAGTTTTAACTTTTAACCGAAGAGATTTATTTTCTATTCTTTCTTTATTTTGATATAAATGTTTTGATCCGTAGTTATTATATGTGTCACCTCATTCTTATTGACGAGGTGATTATGACGATAATATTTCTTCAGAACTTATATTCACAATTCCATTTTACAAATAAGTATTTATATTTTACAAATAAGGAGACATTCAAAATTGTTCAAATTACAGAGTATCAAGCTGATGAGTCAAACTATGAAAATTTGGGAACGTGTGATCGAAAGAAGGCTGGGGAAAGTTTCCACGTAAAAGAAAATCTATTCGGATTCATGCCAGGTCACTCAACTATTGAAGCCATCCATTTGCTGAGGAGAACAATGGATATTTATAGAGCTAAAAGGGAGAACCTCCATATGATCTTTATTGATTTGAAGAAGGCTTATGATTCTGTTCCATGAGAGATATTGTGGAGAGTTTTAGAGAATAGACAAGTACCTGTCCTATACATTAACCTCATAAAGGACATGTATGATAAGGCTTTATCTTGTGTAAGGACCCCGTCTGGGAAGACTGCCTATTTTGACATCAACATTGGTTTACGTCAAGGTTCAGCTTTGGGTCCATTTCTTTTTACTTTGATTATGGATGAGTTGACAAGTCACATTTAGGATGAGTTACCTTGGTGTATGTAATTTGCTGATGATATTGTGTTGATTGACGAGACTAGAGATGAATGAGAATCTTGAGGTCTGGAGACATGTATTAGAAACTAAAAGATTTCGTATAAGTAGGTCTAAGACGGAATATATGGAGTGCACCTTTGATGGAAGCAATGGTGAAGGAATTGAGGTGAAGATTGGTGACAATAACATTCAGAAGAGAGATTCTTTTAGATATCTGGGATCTATTTTGCGTCAGGATGGGGAAATTGATGGAGATGTTACTAATAGAATAAATGCAGGCTGGCTAAAGTTGAGAGGAGCCTCTGCTGTTCTCTGTGATAAGAAAATTCCTTTTAAAAATTAAAGGAAAGTTTTACAAATAAGCTGTGAGACCTGCTATGCTCTATGGATCTGAATGTTGGCCTGCGAACCATAGACATGTGCAGAGAATGGCTGTAGCAAAAATGAAAATGCTAAGGTGGATGTGGGGACACCCACGTAAAGATTGGATTCGCAATGATGCAATCAGAAAGAAAGTTGGTGTAGCTCCGATAGGGGATAAGATGCGAGAAAACCGCTTAAAATGGTTTGGTCATTTGCAAAGAAGATCAACGGGTGCACCGGTTAGGAGATGCGAGTGTTGGGATGTTGAGCCGGCTAAGAGAGGGCGAGGACGACCCAAGAGGTGTTGGAAAGAGACTATACGAAGGGATCTTAGTTTTTTGGATATAAGCCCTGGATTGACCCAAGATAGATCTGAATGGAGTCGACGAATCCATGTAGCCGACCCTACTTAATTATGGGAAAAGGCTTTATTGTTGTTGTACTTAGGAATTAAAAATTCTATTTTTGGGGAAAAAACAAGTTTACAACCATTTCCAAGATTTTTGACGATTTCACCAAAATTCTCAAAAATTTCTCTTTCTGGACGTGGTGAAACGAAATCGAAACCCGAAATTTAAGGCTTTGCTTTCTTGTGATTTCTCTGTACTATAAGGAATATGTGCTGTACAAGTGCTAGGTTGTTGGCAACCTTTCAAATCTTGTAACTGCAAGTTTTTACCTACTATCAGGTTGGATATAGATTGTGCTTGTGAATGCTACACAGTTTGTTGGTGTTAATTGATTTATTTGCGTCGTGTATAACATATGTTTTACGATTACAAGCTATACAATGCATCTATTAGACATACATGTTAGAAAGATTTGTGTTTATATGTGCATGTATGTGCATCTTATTTTATTTCTAAAATTAAATATATTTCTAAGTTGGAAGTATTTTAGTTAGATACAAGTTCTAAGCTATCATTTCGATCTTCAATGTCCTATATAAGATATCATTTTACTAATACTTTTTGTTGGCCAATGTTTTTCTCTATTATTATTACACGTATCACCATTCTCTTCACATTCAAGAGGTGAAACTAATGACTTCTAATCTCGGTTCCAAATTTGATTCTGATTCTGAGCAATATACTACTTTTTAAACTATTGGAGCGATTAGATGGATATTTAATGTAACATATCAGTATTTTATTATTAGCAAAAAAATGTGATTTTCCATCTCATTTATTGAGTTAATGAATTTTGGAAATCGTAATTTTAGAAAAAAACAGGTTTTTAAGTAATTTTCCCAATTTTCGGTCATTTCACCGAAAGTCCACCGAATTTCTCTTTCTAGGCTTATCGAAACGAAATCGAAATATGACATTTAAGGCCTTGCTTCTCACTTGCTCCAGCAAGAAGAGCTCGACAACCGATAATTGGTTCACTTCTTGGATCCTTGCAGATGGATGTGGCTTGTTTGTAGCCTGTAGGTGACGAAGATTGGTTATTGGGACACGATGCTTTGGATGTTGGTGTATAACCATTGTTTGTCGAAGTTCAGAGCTCTCAATGCAGTGGGGTGACATGAGGAATACAGATTTGGTGGAACATGGATGTTTTAAAGAGAGTGGATGAAGTACTAGGATCCAGGTCAATGGTGATAATCCTGCATAATCATTATAGGATGCTTGTGTGATGATTACTTCTGTGTATGGTCCATCAGGGACCCTTGTATAGCGAGGAATTGTGGGTTGATTTATGCGTGACATGCTAGATTCCTACATCGACCTTGGGTGGGGGTTGGCGACTTCAATGTCGCTTTGCTTGTTGAGGATCAGCCTAGAGCAGGGTGGCTAGGACTAGGGCAGGAATTCTTTTACCCACTTGATTGGAGAGTTGTCCCCTTGAGGTGCTGGATGCCTCGAATAGTAGATACACGTGGCGAAACATCAATTCTGGATTCTGTATTGATTGCCTTTTCGCATTGGTCAATGCACTTGTGCTTTTCCCTTTTGCAGTCGGTGGTGTCATCGTCTAGGTCATGCCTTTTTACCTGGATTCTGGGATGGGTAACCTTAGATTTATGTTTTGATTTAAGCGGACATGGCAGTTGGAGTCGTGCTTTAGGGAAATGGTGGAGAATTACTGGTCTTCACATCAGCGTGTGGGTTGTGCTACATATAGATGGCACAAAAGTTGATGGAGCTGCATAGGATGTTGATATCTTATAAAGATGATATTTGCATGAAGCCTGGTAGTTGATGTGCAAGGCACATGTTGGGGTGGCTATGCTTGTCATTGAGGATGGGCATGACCTTTATGAGGAGGAGATCCATAGTAGTTATACGCTACATAAGGTCACCACAAACACAGATATAAAAGGAGGTCGAATGTATGGAGATGTTAAGATATGCATGGCTCAAGGAGCGTGGCACAAATACAAGATTTTTCCATGTTGTGGCAAGTGGGAAGTTGTAGAGAAATCCCATTCACTCCATCTCTGTGGGTGACGAGCTATTTCTTGGAGATAGAGTTGCTGGGTCCTCCGCTGTTACCCATTAGCTGCTGGGTTTCTGTTACAGTATATCGATAACTGATCGAAATTGAATTTCGACTGAAATTTAGTCAAAATTTTGGTCATTTTGGTCCGATTTTCTTCAGTGGACCCCCTATAACTCGAAATATTGACCATTTCGGTCGTATTCCTATGACATGTTGAGACACAAGTTCGAATTTGGTTGCATTTCGACGATATTTGACTCCATGGTTACCCACTACAGGGCTATTTGAAAAAGAGCGCCCTTGGGAAGTGCCTCAATGGATGGGGAGATGCTGAATGGATTATCCTAGAAACAAGATGGTTTCATTGAGGTTTTTTCCAGCCAGGAGGTTCATGCCTTGATTTTTGACCCTAATACCGAAGAGATCTCGTGGTATAAATGGTTTCTTGATATTTTTCTTTATTGAGTTCTGGAATGTGGAGGTCATATTGGGCTTGTTGGAGGAGTTTCAAAGTGTGAATTTGGGCCTTGAGTAGCTAAAGATGTCTTTTTTGTTCTTGCTGCAAAAGGGAAGCTTAACAGAAGGTTAAGGACTTTTGGCCTATTGCGTTGTCTATTACAGTACCACTTTATCACGGCCAAGATATTAACTAATTATCTCAATGTGGTCTTGAAGTTGATTGTTTCGTCGGAACAATTATATTTCATACAAGTGCTTCGGTTAGTTAATGCAGGGTTATGGCCGCAAAGATCATTGCTGATTGGAAGAGAATAATTAGAGGGTTGCTTTGAAAGATGGATTTCTTCAAAGCATACAAATGTGTTGAATGGAGATTCATTTAGCCATCTTTCCATCGACAGGGTTTCGTGGACTTGTGGATCGCTTGGGTGATCCCTATTGGTGGAAAAGAGTTATATGACCATTCCATAGAACCCTAGGCTCTCTTATATAGAGAGGACCCATGGGTAAATTACATAAGAGGATATCATGAAAATAAAAATAGAATAAACGATACACCAACTACATAATTATCTCTACATTCCCCCTCAAGATGGAGCATAGATATCAATCATGCTCAGCTTGGAAGAACATTTCTGGAACGGTCCTCTGAGCAATGGCTTGGTGAAGATGTCGACATTCTGCTCCCCTGAACTAACATGTGAAGTAGAAATCAGGCCCTTCTGGATCATTTCTCTAGTGTAGTGGCAACCTACCTCAATATGTTTTGTCCTTTCATGAAAGGCTGGATTATTGGCAATGAACAAAGCAGCTTGATTATCACACTGTAGCTGCATGGGTAGAGTTACATGTATATGCAAGTCTTCTAGTACAACTCGAACCCACATCATTTCCGTGCTCGCTTGTGCCATGGCCCTATATTCAGACTCATCATTAGATATAGCCACAACTGTTTGTTTCTTGCTTTTCCAAGAAACCAGAGAGCTGCCTACAAAAACTGCAAAGCTTGACGTAGGCTTTCGATCCTTAGAGCATCCTGCATAGTCTGCATCCGCACATGTCGAAATAGATAAATCTATGTCCTTCCTAAACAACAATCCTGAGCCTGGAGAAGACTTTAGATATCTTAGTATCACATATATGGCATCCATATGTATCTGTCTTGGATGTTCCATGAACTGGCTCACTCGGCTTACTACAAAGGCAATATCAGGTCGAGTTATAGTGATGTAAAGAAGCTTACCCGCCATTTCTCTATACCTTCTCCTGTCAACTTCCTAAGTATCGTTGTCATACAATTTCATACTTGGATCCATAGGAGTACTCGAGGATCTACATCCAGCCATGCCCGTTTCAATAAGCAAATCTGTAATGTATTTCCTTTGGGTCATCACAAGACCCTGTGCATTCCTGGCAAACTCCAGCCCCAGAAAGTATTGTAGGGTACCAAGATCCTTCGTAACAAACTGACGACCCAAAAATATTTTTGCCTTCTCTATCTCCTGAGCATCATCTCCTGTAACCAGAATATCATCAACATATACCATGATGACAACCGTACTCTAGAATTCTTCTGAATGAACAACGAGTGATCCGCATTTGATCTTTTGAATCACTGTCGTTCAATTAGATGAGAAAGCTTATGAAACCACGCCTTTGGGCTCTGTCTAAGGCTATATATCGCCTTGTAAAGTCTACACACCATATGATTCTCCCCCACAACAGCAAATCCTGGGGGCTGTTGCATGTAGACTTCTTCCTGCAGATCACCATATAAGAATGCATTCTTAACATCAAGTTGACGTATGAGCCAATCACGTACCACAACAACAGACACAAGAATACGAAGAGTGGAGTGATGAGCCACTGGAGAGAATGTATCCATATAATCCACACCATATGTCTGAGTGAAGCCTCTCGCCACTATCCTTGCCTTGTACCGGTCAAGGCTACCATATGCATGGTACTTTACCGTGAATATCCATTTGCAACTAACAATAGATGCGCCTGGGGGTACGGGAACCAAGCTCCATGTACCCCGTGACTGTAAAGCAGCCATTTCTTCTTCCATAGCCAACCGTCAGCAGTCACTCTTCATAGCATCCTGATAATTCCGTGGCATCTCCACGGAAGTCAAAGCCACAACAAATCTCTAAAAATCCCCTGTGATATGGTGAAAGGAAACCTGAGAAGCAAGGGGATATGACGCGCAAGTACGTTTCTGCTTCCGAATAGCAATAGGGACATCAAGATCATCATTCATCGTACTCGTCGGTTCACATTCCTCCTGCAAAGAAGAATCCTGCACATGCACTCTATCTGACCCATCGTTAGTAATAACATCTGAACATACCTGAGACGTGCTGAATGATTGTCGTGTAGCATGATCAGGACCCGACTGTCGTGTATAGTATTTAGGTAATGGCAAGATAGGTGGTTGTGGTGGTGGTGGTGGTGGTGATGGTGTTGGCGTGACAACCAGGACATGAATGGATGGAGGTGGACTCAGAATATGAGGAGGAACATAGACGTCATCATTTGACTTGGATGAGGCCAATCTGTCACTTGCAGACGAAAAGTACATAACTGACTCAAAAAATGTAACATCAACACTGACAAAATATTTCCTATTTACAAGATCATAACAACGGTAGCCCTTCTGAGTCCGAGAGTAACCCACAAAGACACACTTGACAACTCTAGATGAGAGTTTGTCAAGTCTAGGAGACAACTGGTGAACAAAAGCAACAACACCAAAGACACGAGGGGTAAGAGAAAATAATTCATTGTCTGGAAAAATAACAGAAAGAGGAATTTTCTCACCAAGTATGGAGGACTGCATATGATTCACAAGGTAACAGGCTGTAAGAACGACATCCCCCCAAAAAGAAATAGGTGCACAACTCTGTATAAGCAGGGTTCGAGTAATATCAAGAAGATGACGATGTTTCCTCTTTGCAACACCATTCTGTTGAGATGTGCAAGCACATGTGGTTTGATGAATAATGCCTTTTGACGAAAAGAAAGGGAGAGAGAGCGAGTGCAGAACTCCAATGCATTGTCCGTACGAACATATTTGACATGAGAGGAAAAACATTCTACACTTCAGTTATAAGATTTCTAATAACATCCCCTGCTTCAGATTTGTTCTTTAATAGAAATACCCACGACACACGAGGAAAGTTATCAACTACTACAAGATAAACCTGTGTCCCTGATGATCAGGAACACGTCTCGGACCTCAAATATCAACATGAAATAATTCGAACGGAGAGCTACTGCTCCGATACTGACGACTAGGGAAGCTAGCTCGATGGTGCTTTCCCATCGACAAGCTTCACACCGAAAAGAAGAACTTGGAGAATATGAGGCAAGAGATGACACAACTTCTGAAGCGGGAGGTGACCAAAGCGATGCCAAGTATACGGAGAGACTGATCCGGTTGAGTAGGAGGAAGCACCAACATAGGAATTCCGGACCAGACGATAGAGGCCATCCTGTTCAGAGCCACATCCAATCACCCTGCCTGTTAGTATGTCCTGAAATATAAGGGAAGATGTGTCAAATATAGCACGACCATGCAAATCCTTTGTAATCTGACTAATAGACAATAGATTCATGGAGAAATCAGGGGCATGTAAAACATTCTGTAAATGCATGAAAGGTGTCAATGTAATGTCCCCCTGTCCAATGATGGGGGAATGAGTCCCATCGGCTATGACCACTGACCGTCCCAGTGGAATGTCTCTGTAAGACTCAAGCCTATCTCTGTCGCGACAAAGATGATGTGTTGCACCAGATTCCATAATCCAATCTGAGATATTATGACATGACGTAAAGACAGAAGCACTACCTGAGGTGTTGGCAGAGGCAGAAGTATTGACAGATGCTAAAGCAGCAATATCTGAAGAACCTCCTGGAGAATCTGTAGTTGCTAGAGGCATAATATTGCACAATCTAGCCACGAACTCGTCAAACCGTTGATACAAAGTGGATGCCGAAGACTTCAAAAAAAATGAAGTGGATGCCGACAGTGATGTAACATGCTCGACTACTCGCGTCGATGCTGGAAACCCATGCTTAGAATAGCATGTATCCTCAGATTGACCTGTGCGATGACAAAAGGTATACGGTTGGCGAAAACGACCACCTCGACCACGAGATCCACGTCCACGGAAAGAAGACTGACCACCTCTCCTTCGCGACACAGCCATTGCCGAAGGTGGTGGAGTAGAAGTACTGGAAGTGACAGAAATGCAGCCAAGCCCTCGGTAAACTTCCTCCATAGGAGGAATGGTAGCATTGGCAAGTATCTGTGATCGGGCAGCATCATATTCAGGAGCAAGAGCCGCGAGCAATACCCCTACCATGGTAGCATTCCAAAAAGTCTTTTGCTGTTCAGGGGTGACCGTGAGAGGTATAGTACTGTAGAGTCTCTCAAACATCCCCCGTAGGGATGTATACAAGGGATGCAGTGGTCGTCTATTCTGCTTCATGGTGAATATGTCATGCTGGAGCTGTAACATCTTCGTCTCATTTCGTACCTGCAAATAAGTGGCCGCCAAGATGTCCCACATCGCCTTAACGGTGGGTTGATGGAGAACATCATTTGCAATCTCCATCGACAACGTGTCTGAGAGCCAAACCTTGGCATATGAATCATCAGCCTCACAGGAGGCATAGATCCCAGTCTTCGCTGCTGGTTCTTCCTCAGTAAGAATGTGTTTCTTCCTGTTCGACTTCACGAGGCTCATGAACTGGATCACCCATAGCGCATAATTCGTCCCATCCATCTTGACTATTGGTGCGGGACCTTTGAACGTGCCTATGGAGGGCATATTGACTTTGTTTTCTAACATATCAGCGGAGATAAAGAACTAGGATCCGTAGACCAAAAGAGAAGTGTCTACATAATCTGTATAGGATTTGTGTGCATATGTAGACGTTACATACTCAAATCCATAGAGAGAGAGGCCAGCGGAGGAATGGATGCTGGCGTTGGAGAGGGCTGGGCGGGAGAGGGGCCCGATGGTGAAGGAGGGGCTTGGCGGTGGAGGTGGGGCCCGGTGGTGGAGGAGGGGGTCCGATGATGCAGCGGGAGGAGAGGTGGGCGGGAGTTGGCGAGGGAAAGGGGAGGGAAGGCGACGACGCTGAGAAGGAGAGGGGGGTGGTCGTCGGCGGGAAGGGTTAGGGTTTAAGAGTTAGGGTTTTGGCTCTGATACCATGTTGGTGGAAAAGAGTTATATGACCATTCCATAGAACCCTAGGCTCTTTTATATAGAGAGGACCATGGTAAATTACATAAGAGGATATCAGGAAAATTTAAAAGGTTCTATAGAGATTTTTCTATCCCAAATTTTCAGCATTGTGTGGATAATACGATATTTTTCATGAAGAGAGGGTTTACAGCGGAACTAAAGCTATTTTGGATTTGCTTGGTGACATTTTTGGCCTTTGGATCAATGGAGGGAAGTTCGCTTTTTTTCTCGTTTGACATGGCTACTGAGTTGGGCGGGGAGTGTGTCCATCATGGAAATATCTAGGATGTGTCTCCCAATTAGCTTTACTAGTCGAGAAGATTGAGTAGAAGTTGGCTGGGTTGAAGGGGTCTTGCCTTTTCAAGAGGTGGGAGGCTATTTTTTATTTAAGCGGTTTGAAATGCTGATATGTTGCTTCTTGTGGTCTCTTTCAGAGGATTCTTCTTGTATCCCCTTAGTAGACCTTAAGTTTGTGACCCAAAGTACGAACTACGAACATAGAAGGAAATTTCACGATATATCGATGATATATCGCTGATATTTATCGATATCGAGATGCGACTGAAATGGTTACCGATATGGTGATATATCTCAGTTTTTAGGCATTTCCTTCACAAAAGAGCATCGATATGGGTGATATTTCGGTGATATATCACCGATATATCGTTGAAATATTGTATCGATACGATACCGAAACGATATCGATATCGATACGACCTTCCCTGCCTACGAAGGTGGGTGGTTTGAGTATTCTTAGTTTAGTTGAGATGAATAAGACTCTGATTTGCTAAATAGGTGGTGAGAACTTGGATGGGGGTTTAGATTTGTTCATTATGCTATTGATGTTTATTTGCGGGATCACCTCCAGTCTTAGTAGGTAACTTGTTGTGGTGTCCTCACCTTTTTATTTTTTGAAAGGGGATTTGCTCTATGTTGCACGATATTACTCCTATCAGGTCAATAATGGGGGATGGTACTAGTTTCTCTTTCTGGACGAGTGACCGAACGAAGATGGAACCTATGTGATCGTTTCCCTCTCCTTCTTACTTTACTCGTTGATTAGTGGGTCCACGTAGGGATGTAAATGATGGATATAGATTCAGATGTAGGTGTTACCATATCCTTATCCTTTTTTAAATACAAAATACAGATGCGGATACGTATATTGAAGATATTAGAACTATATTACTAAATCCTTACAAAACGATACTGGCGTAAATGGATGCTGATTACATATGGAAAGTATTGTAAAAGTTGATATTCGATATCCAGTTGGAGAGTTAGTGAATAAAGAATTATCGGTATTCATGCGATTGTCCAGATCTATTCGTTATGTATTTTTTTAATTATTTTAAATATTAAAGTTATGTCTAATACATATAATTCTTATATATTTATACGTAGGTGGTCATCAATCAACAAGAATCCACGATAAAAGTACCAATTAACAAGTTACATTTATAAAAACTTTAACATTTGTGGTGATGCAATGATAAATGGGAACGCAGCAACAACAACGACAACAACAACAAATCCTTTTCCATAAATAAATAGGGTATGCTAGATGGATTTTTTGCCTCCATTTATATCTTTTTTGGGTCGTTATCAGGCTTAAATCCAAATAATTAAGATCCATTCGTATAGTCTTATTCCAACACTTTTTGGGTATTCGTCGCCCTCTCTTAAACGACTCAACATCCCAAATCTTGCATCTTCTAATTGGTGCCTTAACCGAGCTCCTTTGCAAATATCCAAACCATCTTAAGCAGTTTTCTCTCATCTTATCCTCGATCGGAGCTACACCATCTTTCCTTCTAATTGCATCATTCCGAATTCGACCTTTTCATGTATGACCTTACACATTCCGAATTTCCTGTTTATTGCTAGTAGGTCCCTGCTAACACATTTATTTTTATTTACTTGTTTATTTTTGTTAAAAATACCTCCTCTTTTCATATATATTTTATTAATCGACAGTCAGACGATTTATCAGATTTAGTCGACCATTAGTCGGTTTTGATTTTTTTAATTATTTTAAATATATAAATCATTTTGTATACATATATTCTTATATATTTACATTGATTTGTACATTTTCTATACTATCATAATGAAATAAAAGAAGTAATTGACTTTAGATATAACATTACACATATTAGAATAAGTTTGCTTTTAAAAAAATAAAAAAAAACTAAAAAAAAACTCTATGTAAAAATCAGCCTTGTAGTCGTCCCGATTAGTTGGGTTGACCGACTAATGGCCGACTAGGCCTAGTCGAGTCGGCTACCCCTTGACTCGACTAGTCGGTCGACTTTTACAACAGTGGACCATATCGACGATATATCAGTCCCCTATCGATGCCGATATATCATCGATATATCGCGATATGACCTTCCATGGAAACCACAGGAGAAGGCCTCGAAGAGCCATATGTATGCTTTGCACTTTCTCACTGGATACAGAGGGTGAGTGACTTCTTATATAGCCCTCACTGAGTTTCCACATCTCACAACTGGTAGATGTGTGACTAAACAACTGGATGTGGTAAATGGATCCTGGGGATCCATTTACCCATCTCCCACCTAAGTGGCACATATAACAAATACTCCAACACTCCCCCTCAAGCTGGAGCATGCAATGCTCTGCTTGGACAAACAGAAAGAAATCTCTACTCACGCTACATGACACTACAGACAACATCAACTCAACATGCACAACTGTCGGTTGCCGTCGAGGATGTTGCTTCTCATGCCGTGCAGGTGAGGAGGACGAACGGGCTGGAGTGTGAGTCAATCTGAATCTCCTCGTCGGAGAGCATGTGGTCTATACTGCGCATGTCAGAGTCACTGCAACTGAAAATGAGTCTCCTCGTCGGATAACTCTGGTCTCTCCCATACTGGCTCAGAGAATGGGATCTACTCTGGAGTCCCTATGAAACTACATGAAAACCCTAGCCCACATGGCATGGGGAATGAGATCTCTACTCTGGAGTCCCTATAGATCACATGAAATCCCTGATCGAAACATAAAAGATGGGGACCACAAACAATGATGGCAAACATGTACACATCTGAAGAAGACCGCATATATACGTGTCTGAAATTGAAGAGTCGGAACCAATCGTCGAGTCTGATCATCTAAACATTTGTAGAGTCTGAAATCAGACTGGTATGGACTATGAAGAATTTGATATCTGGTTCTAACCTGTGACTCTACACAATACTCCCCCTTTCTCCCATATTAGTCGGAATATATGACATCGATTAAGTTGGGAGAAGACATGAAGATGGGGAAAACAAAACCAAATAAGCCATCATATTTTTTTCTTTTTTTAAATCATTTTTTCTATTACGTATGGCTTTTCTTTTGTACGTGCCTTTTTTTGAAGCAAACACATTTTTTTTTAAATCAAGCCCAAATTTGGGCACCAAAACAACTCTTCTCTCTTTGAAATTTAGCCCAATTGGGCCCATATGCGGAATCCCTTATTTTCTTGGGTTGAACTGCAACCATGTTTTTTTAAAACGACATTTCCATTTTATTTAAACAGATCACCCCTCTCTCTTTTACTTACAGCCCGCTACCCATATTTAGGGTTCCCATGTTTAGGAACCCTCCTCACAAAGATTGCCACCCCCTGATGGGAGCATGCTTTCGATGTGCGCCGCCGCCACAAGGGGCTCGAAGCAAGGTCACCGCTGTTGGGAGCTCGGAGCGGCTCCACCTAGAGGCGTCGCCTGCTGTTAATCAAGGGTCTGCGCCAGAGGCCTTCGACTGGAGGAGGGAGGCAACGACTCGCTTGGGACTGTCTGGACCTGGAGAGATGGAGAAAGAGTGCACATATTGTACGCACGATGATGGCAAACATGCGGAAGGTGCACCACCAGGAATGGAGCTGCACCGCCAGGGTGACAATCGGATGGGACTTCGCCTTGCGAGAAGGCTGCATGTGCTGGGGTGGCATCGCTTCTTCCTGGAGCTCACGTGGGGAGGTGATGCGTCGTTTGGAGTGCCTGGAGTGCGATGGAACATGGAGCGTCGCCGACGCTTGTCCAGGGAAAGGGCATCTCCTGGAACTTGGGAGATGATGTTGATGCCTGAAGAAATCGTAGATCTGCGAAAGGAGAGGCCACTTCGGTGCGCGAGGGTTCCTCCGTCGAAGAGAGGAGCCCCGTCTGCGATTGAGGAGCTTGTCTTCTGCTTGGATATTTTTTTAAGCTGCGCCTGGAGATGAACTAGGGTTTCTGCAACCCTAAGTCTAGGTGACGAGGGGTAGCTCCGTCTTGAGGAGCAATGATGGAGGTGCTCCTTGATGCTTGCTGGATCTCAGCAAGAAGAGAATCTAAGCCACCATGCTTCTGCTATGCTACTCCGATTAGGGTTTCATCAGAAACCCTAGAACGATGAACATGAATGATCTTCAAGAATAACAACATCAAAATTGAATCTCGAATAATACATAAGAATAAATCCTCAAGAACAAATCCTCGAGAATCGGTGGTACTTGTGAGGGGTGCGACGACCACTCCGATTGCCTTCTCTTGTATTTATGGCCCTTGCTGTCACATTAAAAGAAATGAGCTCTGGGAGGACTTGCGTGCGGCGGGCAATGCTTTTGAGGGGCTCCCTTGGATCATTGGGAGTGACTTCAATGTGACGCTCCACTCTTCGGATCGTCCCCGGTCGAGGGGGGGGGGACCTAGGGTCTTCCTTATTTTCTGAGATTGTGGAATCCTTGGCTTTGGAGAATTTGGTGGCAACTGATATTACCTACACCTGGTGGAGCAACAGTTCTCGATCTCGGATCGATCGTTTTTTGGCCTCTGGTAGGATGATGGAGTTGTTCCCCTCTTGCTCGGTTTCCTCTAGGCCCAGGTCTTTTTCGGATCATTCGTCAATTCTTTGGGACTCCGGGGAGACCCCTTTGCTGAGGGGCTTCTTTAGATACGAGAGGTGCTGGATCCAGGAGGCGTGATTCAAGGACGCTGTGGCTGAGCATTGGGCTACTTCCTCCTATGTGGGGTCTGCGACTTTTAGGTTGAGTCGGAAGCTCGAGTCTCTGCGGAAGAGGTTGGCGCTTTTCAAGAGGGAGTCCTGGGCGACGAGAGTGGCTGTCAGATCTGAGGCTGAGGCGGTTATTGCGAGGCTTGATTCGGTAGAAAACGAAAGGGATCTGACGCCTGACGAGCTTTGTGAGCGGTCATGTGCGTAAAAGAGTGTGGCGGAGGAGGACAAGAAGAGATCTACCGATTGGCGTCAGCGTTCGAGGTTGAAGTGGCTCAAAGATGGCGATGCAAACATGGCATTCTTTTACCGTGTGGCTAGTGGAAGAAAGCGTAACAATTCATTGCGCTCTATCTCTGTTGATGAGGAGAGGTTTGTGGGGGACAACGCGATGGGCCGTGCTATTGTGGAGCACTTCAAGGGCGTCATGACGAGGCGCTCCTCGAGGTCCTGGAGATGGTTGGGGCTGGGGGTGCCGCAAGTCTCGGAGGAGGACTGCGCTATGCTTATTAGGCCGATTTCTTTGGAGGAGACTAAAGAAGCTGTGTGTGAGCTAAACGACGACGGGTCCCCGGGGCCCGATGGCTTTTCCGTGGCTTTCTTTCGTGATTTCTGGGAGTTGGTGGGTGAGGAAGTTTTGAGGTTGTTGCAGAGTTTTGCTCGGGGAATGCGAGCTCCGATCGACTTAACATGGCCATTTTGCTTCTGATCCCCAAGATGAATGCTGCGGAGGATATTGGGGACTTCCTCCCCATCTCAATGTCGAACGCCATCTACTTAATTATGGCCAAAGTGCTGGCTCGGAGGCTTGCTCGGGTTCTTGATTCGATTGTTTCTCCCATTCAGGATGCTTTTATTCGGGGGAGACAGATTTCTGATTGTATTGCGGTCGCTTCGGAATTGGTGGCTGATTGGAGCTGTTCGGGGAGGCAGGGGGTGCTTTGGAAGATTGATTTTGCCAAAGCCTATGTGATGCAGCGTCGGACCCAAATATAGGGCCGAATTTTTAGTTAAATTTTAATGGTCAATTTTATTTACGTTTATTTAAATTATCGTATCTCTAATTAAATAATTGAGATCGCCTGTGATCTCCAACATTTATTCGTAGATTTGATTTTAAATTTGGTCGGTTAATTAGTTAGAGTCCAATTAGGATAATTAGTAGTCAAATTAAAATTAGTTTTCTATTTTTGTAAGGCCATCCCTCCTATATAAAGGGATGAGGGCCCAGTGTTTTTATTCAGTCAAGTATTAATGAAAATTTGAGATTTTATCTCCCTCTCTATTTTCTCTCCTCTCTCCACGTGGTCTTCACGGTTCTTCTCCTTCAACCCCTCATCACCGACGAGTTTTCTTCCTCTCAACCTCTCCTTTTCTCCACCGATATTCCACCGCCAGATTATTTTATTTATCGTCGACACGCCGAATTCCACTTTGCGTCACTATGATAGCATTGATTGGAGCTTCTTATAGTCGGTCCTCAGAAGGCGGGGGTTTCCGGAGATATGGATTTCTTGGATGCGGCGATGTGTGACAACCGTGTCCTTCTCGGTTTTGGTTAATGGCGGCTTGGAGGGGGGGTTAGTCCGGCCGAGAAGGGGGCTGCGACAGGGTTGCCTGCTGGCCCCCTACTCTTTGTTATAGCTACGGATGTCTTGGCTCGTATGGTTGATCGGGTTGTTGCTGCTGGACTCTCGAAGGGCTTTTCCAAGGGATGCGTGTCTGTGCCGCTGATACAATTTGCTGATGACACCTTATGCTTCATTGAGGGAGGTGCTGATGAGGTTGCTGGCATGTCGATGACTCTTGAACTTTTTAGCGAGATTTCGGGGCTGCTCATTAATGAGGCCAAGTCAAAGGTTATTCCTTTTGGCATGACGGTGGATTTGGCGCTTGAATGTGGGAGGATTCTGGGGTCTACTCCGAGCGAGTTGCCGATTGACTACCTTGGTCTCCCGTTGGTGATTGGGAGGCCCAGACTTAGGGACTGGAGTGTAGTCGTTGAGAAGGTGGAGGCGCGGCTGGCGGGTTGGCGCGCGACACTTCTTTCAAAGGGAGGGAGGCTGATCCTTATCAATTCGATGCTTGCTGCTATCCCGGTGCATTTTTTGTCGATTCGTCGGTTGCCGGCTGGGATTTGTAGGAGACTCGACTCTTGTTTGAGAAGGTTTTTGTGGGGAAAGTCGGGTGCGTCGGGGAGGGGGTTTCACCTTGTGGCGTGGGATGAGGTGACGAGGGGGAAGCTGGAGGGGGGTTTGGGCATTAGGCGGTTGAAGATTGTCAATGACGCCTTCTTTCTTAAGTGGGCGAGCAGGGTTTGGGGTAGGGGTGAAAACTTCTTTATTGATGTTCTGAGGGAGCTCCATGGGGCGGAATGGGCAGGGGAGGATAGGTTGGGTGTGGTGGGTGCTCGCTCTTCTTTTTGGCGTGGTGTGCAGGAGGTTTTCTTGAGAAATCGGGCGAGGTTTAAATCAGTTTTGGGGAATGGCCGTGCGTTCTTAGTCTGGAGACAGCTGGTTGGGGGGAGATCCTTTTTGTGTTCGTTTCCCGCGGTTATTTGCGTTGGCGGAGGACAAGGATGCCTCGGTTGCTTCTTGCTGGGAGAGCGATTGTTGGTGCCCTCGTTTTGCAGCGAATTTCTCGGATCAGAGGCTGGCGGACTTTCTTGCCCTGCTGGACGTCCTTGTTGGTGTTGATACGCCTTCCGAGGGAAGGAATCATTGGGTCTGGAGGGACGACGGCTTCTCGACGCGCAAGGCCTATGATGTGTTAGCTTTTGCGTCGCTCGCTCGCTCTGACTCCTTGGTGAGGGACCGCTGCTTTTTCTGGGGGCTTGGTTTACCTTTGCGCATTGCTATATTTTTATGGCTGGTCCGCAGGAAGAGGCTTTGACGAGAGACCGCTGCTTCAGAATGTTGCCATCTATTTCTAATATCTGTGTGCTTTGTGATTCGGATGTGGAATCCCTTGACCATGTTTTCTTCGAGTGCCCTATGGTTCGTGGGCTGTGGGAGGATCCGATTGTGGATTGGGTGCGAGCTTTTGACGTGGTGGCCTTCTGTGGTTCGTTATTCAGAAACAGACATACAGATAGAAGGCGACTTTTGACTCCGGTGGCAAGATTATGGTCGATTTGGCTTGGTCGGAATGATGCCATATTCTTGGCGCAACGCTTTTATAAGGAGAACGTGATCATTCGCGCTGCAAGACTGGTGGACGACTGGAGTGGAAGTTAGTTTTTTTGTGTATCCTCACCCTGGTTGGAGGCTTTCTTGCCTCGTTGTATGGCCTTTTCGCTTTTTGTACATTCGACCCTCTTTTTTACTTCTAATATATTGGGGTTAACACCACTGAGTGTATCCCCCTTTTTCTTGGCTTCAAAAAAAATCCTCGAGAATCGAACCTGCTCTAATACCATGTTAGTACATAGTAATGCAGAAGCAAATATCCGAGATGAACAAAATAAACATTGAACATCGGGATTTTAATGTGGAACCCTACTCCCAAGGATCGAGATGAAACCACGGGAGAAGGCCTTAAAGTGCCATATATATGCATTGCACTTTCTCACTGGTACAGAGGGTGAGGGGCTTCTTATATAGCCCTCACCGAGTCTCCACATCTCACAACTGGTAGATGTGGGACTAAACAACTGGATGTGGTAAATGGATCCTGGGACCTGTGGGTTATGGGCCCACCACGCTTCCGTTGCATATAACAAATACTCCAACAATTAGACATAGCATCAAGTTTCGCTGAAATTCGGTTTCAACAAGAGGCCAAAATTGACATGAATTAGTCAACATTTAAGGGTTTAGGGTATTGATAGAACATATGGAGACTGATATGGCCGAAATACGGGTGAAATTTCGGTTGAATTTCGATCGAAATTTTTGTTTCGGCTGGTCACCGATATTTTGCGTAAACTGAACAAAACAAAACAAAAAAACTAACTTAAGGTTTTATCCCTAAAACTTTCACTATCACTAAAGACTTGAGGAATAGAAGAAACTCTGGTTTATGAGGTCCTTTAATTCAGAGTTAACCGACCTTAGTCATTAGGGTTTGAGATTTAATAATCCACGCTTCCCTAAGTTTGAAAGATATGAGCGTTATATTGTACTCTTAATCTCTACCCTTAAAGAATATGATCAACACATCACATACACAACTGCATAAATGATAAATCACATACACAACTGCATAAATGATGAGATGTGTTAAGATTTCACTTGAAGGTCTGGGACTTGAAATTTCAACCTTTTAGGACTGCCAATATAAGCACTAGTGAACGAAATGACCGTAATTTTGACTGAAATGGTCGCCGAAGTTTCGTGTCAGCCCATCCGAAACCATTATTTAAGGCCTTGCAATAAACAACATATTTTTTCTCATGGAAAGAGGAACAAACGTTGATTCTTTTTTATTACTATCCACATATGAAAATCATGACTACTGTTAGCTCTTGCTTTTAAACATTATTAATTTAATAAGAAAAGAAGCCAATATGCAAATATTGGTTCTTTTCTCATTAAAAGAGAGTTAAAAGTTGCCTCTTGATGGCAATGCCCCTTGTAAGTAAATCATATGCTTCTGTGTTCATCTCTTGTTTTTTAAACATATTGATTTAACAAGGAAGGTAGCAAGTATGCATTTTTTTAAAATATTGATTGCTAAGTCCATTATCTTGTTTTCAAAGTTGAAATTTGTTGTCTGAAAGCCTTTGAGCTTTTCCTTATGTTGCTTCGGTACTCCAATTCTTTTGGCTTTAGGTCAGTGATATTCTTGGAAAGTACCCTGATCTGATGGATGGCTTTAATGAATTTTTGGCACATTGTGAAAATATAGGTAAGCACTTACATATTCTAGCCGACAGGATGCTGCACTAAATCTTATACGTCAGTTTTTTTCCATTAGTTTCTTGATCTGAATAAGTTGTATTTTAACCAGATGGATTTCTCGCTGGAGTCTTCAACAAAAGTACGTAGGTCTCCTCCATTTGAAGTCACGTATTTTCCTTGTAGATTAATTGACAAGTAAAGAAGATAAAGCTTTTCTCATCAATACTGCTTATGCTCTAAGACTAATAATCTCTGTCTTGAAGAACCACCACCCAGGTCGGTTAAACCAGAAGATGGGAGCAAAGACAGGGAACGTGATAGAGATGACAGAGACAAGGATAGAGATCGTGACAGAGAGAAGGAGAAAGATAGGGAAAAGAACTCTATGCAAAAGGATGCACCTAGCTTAAAGGTCTCTTCATTTATAAAAGAGAAACCTAATTTTAAACCAGTATCTGAGCTTGATCTCCAAAACTGCCCTCGATGTACTCCTAGCTATCGTCTTTTGCCTAAAAGTGTAAGCAACTTTCCTGTTTTTTAACCTGGCATTCACAACATGGGATCTGGGTGATGCAATTCTTTTTTGTACTAACAAATTTTATTGATCAACAGTACACCATGCCTGCATTTAGCCACCGGACAACAACTGGTGCCTCTGTACTCAATGATTATTGGGTATCAGTGACTTCAGGAAGTGAAGACTACTCCTTTAAGCATATGCGGAAGAATCAATACGAAGAAAGCCTATTTAGATGTGAAGATGATAGGTAATAGGACACATATATCCATTAAATATTAATTTCTGCTTATGATAACAGTATTTTAAAAGGTTTTTTTTTGCATATTCGTAGTCCAATCTTTCTTTAATCAATCAGTAGGACTAGAACATGAGATATTTTTAGTTTTTGCTACTTTGATATTGCTCGTCTTTGATTCTTATGGGCTTATCTCATGCATTTCTTCCTACCATCTCTTTTTATGACTCGAAAATTTTCATAAAGTTCCAATGTTGTCTCATTTAGCTTGCATTTGTGTCGGTCCTAGGTTTGAGCTGGACATGCTACTTGAATCAGTAAATGCCACTACTAGAAGAGTGGAGGAGCTGTTGGACAAGATTCAAGATAACACACTAAAACCAGATGCTCCTATTAGGATCGAAGAGTTCTTTACTGGTTTGTCAGCTTGTAAAATAATTCATATTTTTTAATTGTGATATCATTTATGGGCTCAAAGGTTTTATTTCTGCTTACACTTTCAGCACTAAACATGAGATGCATTGAGCGGTTGTATGGTGATCACGGACTCGACGTTATGGATGTCCTACGGAAGAATGCCAGCCTTGCATTACCTGTGATTTTAACCCGTTTGAAACAAAAGCAAGATGAATGGTCTAGGTGCCGTGCTGATTTTAATAAAGTCTGGGCAGAAATCTATGCAAAAAACTACCATAAATCGCTAGATCATCGTAGTTTCTACTTCAAACAACAAGATGTAAAGAACTTGGGCACAAAAGGTAGTAAATGCAGCTTTTGTAGATGCATAATTATGTACTTTCAGGTTGTCATTTGCAGTGTCTAGTTCATCTTCACATTTCACGGTTTTTTTGTCCAGCTTTGCTAGCTGAGATAAAAGAAATAAATGAAAAGAAACGGAAAGAGGATGATGCACTTCTGGCTATTGCTGCTGGGAACCGACGACCCATTGTCCCTAATTTGGAGTTTGAGTACAGAGATCCTGATTTACATGAAGATCTTTATCAGATTATAAAGTATTCCTGTGGAGAGGTTTGCTCATCCTCCGAACAAGTGGATAAAGTAATGAGAATCTGGACTACCTTTTTGGAGCCATTGTTGGGAGTGTCTCCTCGTCCTCATGGTGCAGAAGACACTGAAGATGCTGTAAAGACTAAGAGCCGGACTACAAAAAATAATCATGCAACTGGTAGAGAAAGAGAGAATAGTCCTGGTGAAGATGATTCTGGGGCTACCCACAAACAAATACATCCTGCTAGTAATGTAGCTGAGAGTATTCCTGGTGAAGAAGCTAGTTCTCGTAAATCTAAGTTGGCAAATGGTGATGCAGATAAAGAGGAAAGTTCCCATGATGGTCGAGCTAGACCAAATGATAGTCTTTGTAGCTCGTCATTGCATGGGAAAGTGCAGAGTAATGTTTCTTTGACTGAAATTGCAGGAGTCAATAATCAGAACAACTCTACTGAACAAACCAATAGTAGCTCTGTAACCGTCAGAGCAGAACAAAGCCAGGGTAAGTGCAGTTACTGAAGGTCTTTTCCCCTTATTTGTTGAATTTACATCCTAATTTTATCTTGTTTCTGCTACAAGGAACCTGTTTAACTCCCACAAAACCTGGCCACATGGGTTTGGAAGCTGTGCTTGATACTCGGGTTCGTAGCCAGGTCTTCCCTTCATCAGAGGTATGGACTGGGTAATTTAGGGAGAACATCTTGTTGAATGAAGTGGGAACAAGGAACAAGTTCCAACTTCTCTAATTTTATCTCCTTTGTGTTTTCACGTTTTCACCCATACCAGACTAAACAAGAAACATGGTTTTATAATGTATGAAGAGGTTACCCAGAATTTTGTTCCTTCAATCAATCTAACGTTGCAAGCATATGTTGCTGTGACCCATTTATAACTGCACCCACCATCAAAAGTTCCTTAGGCCCCCTTTGTTTAAAAGGAATGGAATTAAAAAAATAATAGAAAGGAATGAACTTTTCCATTCCATTGTTTGGTTCAAGTTGCATATGAAACCGGTCCGTTACCTTATCTATTTTAAAATGGATGCTGATACCACTTTGCCATTCATAAATATTTATATCCATATATATATTTATATATTTTTAATAAGCTCGTATAGTTATATATTTCATTTATAAGCCATATACCTACTTCAATCTAGAAACGGATTAGGATACGTCCGGATCCAATCTGCTTCCATATTCATTTAATATATATTTTTATAATCTATATCCGTATTCATTTAAATTAAATATGCATATAGATGTTTACTTTATATTTGCAAGTACATATATAAATGTCGCTTTAATATTCATAAATATTTGAATCAACATTAGTGACGTCAGTTAAAAATGCAAATATAATTATAAATTTACTTATAATCGCATGTGATATAATTGTTATTAAATAAATATATTCATTATATTTATATCACACGGATATCTCTTAATCAACAAACATATCTGGACATATCCTCTCCACTATCATATATATTTTATGTTTAACCTTTTTTAGTATAACTGTTATGAAATAACATATTTACCACAATATATTTCATTGATTTATTTAATATCAGTATTTCTTTTTTATAGGCATTGATTTACAAATGGATATGGATTTCCATATCCAATCCTCTTTAAAAATGGATATGAATATGTAAAATGGATATGAATGTGGGTGTCACTTTGATATCCCGAAAGATCTATGTAGATATCCATAAATCCATTATGAAATAAATATTAACATTCGTATCCGCATCTATTTTAAAATGGCCATGAATGCATATTTCACTTTGATGTCCATTAATATATTTATCCAGTATTCTTAAATATATTAAGATACACATTTAATTTAAATTTATTTATGACTATATTTTTTGTTAATAAATAAATATATTTATTAATTCTTTCATTTTGTATCCCTTATATCAACTTCAATATGCAAATGGATATGGGTTTATCCTTATCTGATCTATAACAGTTAGAAAATAGGAAAGCGGAAGCGGAATGATAAACAGAGCATAATCTAGAATGATAAACATGAAGAACAAACGATTTTTACGTGGAACCCTACTCCCTAAGGAGCGGGATGAAACCACCGGAGAAGCCCTCGAAGGGGCAGATATTTCATTCCTCTTTCTCATCTAATACAGGAGGTCTGGGGCTCCTTATATAGCCTCCACAGAGCCTCCAAGTCCCACCACTGGTAGATGTGGGACTAAACTCTTGGATGGGGTAAATGGATCCTGGAGAGATCCATTTACCCATCTCCCATACATATGGCGCACAACTAAATACTCCAACACTCCCCCTCAAGCTAGAGCATGCAATGCTCAGCTTGGACAAACAAACAGAAAGAAACTCAACTCACGCTACAGGACGCTACGGACAATATCAACCCAACGCGCACAACTGCTGCTGTCGAGGACGTTGCTTCTCATGTCGTGCAGGTGAGGAGGCGAACGGGCTGGAGTGTGAGTTTGCTGAATCTCCTCGTTGGAGAGCATGTGCTCTGAACTGCGCCTGTCAGAGTCACTGCAACTGAAAATGAGTCTCCTCGTCGGAGTACTCTGGCCCGCCACAACATGTGGACAACTGCTCCATCTCTGAAAAGGGTCGAATTTAAAAAGGCCGTAGAAGTGCAATCCTCATCGGAGCCCGCGGTCGCTGGAGAATGGAGTCTGAAAGAAGTCTCCTCGTCGGAGAACTGTGTCTCTCCCATCTGGCACAGAGAATGGTACACTACTCTGGAGTACCTATGATGCCACATGAAAACCCTTGCCAATCCTCTACTCTGGAGTCCCTATGGCTCACATGAAAACTCTGGCCGAAATAACAAGGAAAAGATGGGGACCATAACAAAAGATGGCAAACATGTGCTCATCTGAAAATGACCGCAAACACATGCGTGTCTGAAAATGAGTCTCTCTCTGGAGAACTCGAAAATGGACCTTAACATGGAGTGCTTCGAACTTGGACTCTGACCAATCTGAATGTCGAGTCTGAAATTTGATAAACTGTAGAGTCTGGAAATCTGGATGGTCTGGAAATCTGTATCTGGATCTGGAGAATCTGAATAGACATGTGACTCTACATATACTCCCCCTTTCTCCCATACTGGTCGGAAAACATGACATCGATCAAGTTGGGAGAAGACAGAAATTGGGGGAAAAAAACAAGACCTTGCGGCCTTTTTTTTAAATAGCCGCCATTTTTTTTGAACATAAGCCGTTGCATCATTTTGTTTTACGGCTTTCATATTTCATTTCTTTGAAACTTTTAGCGTACGGTTTTTTTTATTGTACGCACCTCTTTAAAAAAAATTTATGCGTACGGCTTTTCAAATGTACACGTCTCTTTAAATTTTTTTCTTTTTTTTCGTTTTTTTTAAACTAACATTCTCTCGGCCCACTTAGGCCCAAATCTCTTTTCTCCCCTTCCTTTTTTTTCTCAAGTCTCGACCCATACACCTGGATCTAAAAGAACTCTCCCCCCTTTTTTTAACACACGACCCAACTGCAACTGATTTTTTTTATCGTTGGGCCTCCACACCTTTTTTTTTCTCACACACAGCCTGCTATAATTAGGGTTCCCATTGGGAACCTTTTCTCACGCTGGACTTGCGCCCCACGATGGGGGTTTTCTCATGCATCCGCCGCTGGAGAGGGACTACACTTCTGGGGCGGATGCTAGGGCTCGGACACGCATGGTCCCTGCGCGCGAGGAGCGGGAGAAGCTCGTGCGGGGAGGTATGGCTTCGGCTGGCGGGGGGTCGCGCTTGAGGGCTCTGTATTGCATTCGCCACCTCTGCCTGAGAGGTTGCTGGAGAGTGGGGGGTCGCCGCACCGCCTGGGGTTCCGGGACTGGGTGCTGAAACGCCTGCGGGGCTCCGCCAGACGATGAGGAGGCACCGCCGACGGGGGGCGGCAGGGAGCAGGGCCGTCGCAGCAAGCTCGGGCTCCAGGCTGAAGCCATTATGCGGCCTGGTTCTTCTGCCTGGAGGCCTGGAGATTTGAAGGAGGAACAGGCGGCCGTCGCCGCCAATGGGGCTTGCTGCGACAGGATTTGCGCCACCGCGGAACCTTAGAGGATTCCATTGAGCCGCCTGCAGGGGAAACTGGAGGGCGCTGTAGCGAACCGCCTGGAGCGAGGTCTGTTGCTGCGGCTAGGGCTTACCGCGGAGATGCTGCTGTGGCGGCGCTAGTAGGAGTGCCTGGAAGCGCAAGGAGAGACTCGCGAGGGCTGCTGTTCGTGGTGATGGCTCGTGAGAGCTCTGCAGGAGATGCGACAGAGGGTTTTGGGCTGGAGTTATATCCGCATGGGTCAGGGGCAGATCTTCATTGGCTAGTGTTGAAATGTAACTTGTGCGGCTAGAGATTGCCGCCTGAACATGAGAGCAGGGATGTTCCAGAGCCAAACAGAAATTAGAGTTCCAGGAACTGGAACACAGAACAAAACCCAAGAGGAACGTGCTCTCGAACACATAATTTTTACATAATGAATCTTCATAAATGAATAATAATCGAATCTCGAATAAAACCAACGAATCATAAAAACCTTGAGAATCGAACCCACTCTGATACCATGTTAGAAAATAGGAAAGCGGAAGCGGAATGATAAACGGAGCATAATCTAGAATGGTAAACATGAAGAACAAACGGTTTTTACGTGGAACCCTACTCCCTAAGGAGCGGGATGAAACCACCGGAGAAGCCCTCAAAGGGACGGATATTTCATTCCTTTTCTCATCTGATACAGGAGGTCTGGGGCTCCTTATATAGCCTCCACAGAGCCTCCAAGTCAAACCACTGGTAGATGTGAGACTAAACTCTTGGATGGGGTAAATGGATTCTGGAGAGATCCATTTACCCATCTCCCATACATATGGCGCACAACCAAATACTCCAACAATAACCATATCCATTATTGATATATGTATCCATATTCAGTTTGAGATGGATACAGATATGTATATCACTTTAATATCCACAAACAGTTCTATTTGTATGTGTGTGTATATATTCATATTTTAACATAGATAAGCATATGCTAATATCTATTTTCGTTGTATCCATATTCGCGTGTTTGCATCTTCAAGATGGATATGTTTGTGTATTAGCAAAGGTTGAAAGTGTATATCACCTCACGTGAACATCAGTCAATCTTGAAGGAATGGAATCATGAATACTAGGGGCTGCTTAGGATTTAGAAATGATGATCCCCATATATAATGGAATGGAATTTCCACTGTAATCTTCATTCCCACCATATCATACCGCAACAAAAATAGGAATGAAAACAGTGGAGAATTGATAATTCCATTCCGTTCTCTATTCCAACCTGACAAACGGGGCGGCCTTTGTTTGTTTGGTTGGAAAGGAATTGCAATTGAATGGGAATCAAGACAAGAATGAAACTAACAATAGAATGGAAGTGGATACGTTTTTCCATTCTATTTTTTGGTTCATATTGAATGGAATATTTAATATGAAACACATTCCTTTGTTATTCTTTTGAAGGAGAAAACAATATAAAAAAAATAATATTTCTTTTTATATATTTCATTAAATATAGAATAGAACAATATCCTCGAATTTATTTTTTCATATATTTGATATAAGTATTCAATAGTTTAATTGAAAATGAGAATTTTCCAACCGTCATATAATATTTAAAAGGGAAAAAGTTTACAATTGGAAATTCTTTATACAAATGAACGTGGTTAATATCCAATATTTATTATATAAGTATCCATTTTAAATGGATATGGATAATGATCACTCTGGTATCCATAATTTCGATATATATTATATAGATTCAATAATATAACTTAGTTGCATAGTTTTTTTAACTATGTTTCATATAACTGTTATAAAATAAATATATTTAGTATGTTTATTTCAACTAGATGTCCCTTATACATACTTCAACGTGGATTAAGACTGGATTTATTCATATCTGATCTGCTCGCATATCTGTTTTTATACCTATATCAAAATTCATATCCATTTCAAAATGGATACATATACAAGTATCACTATGAAATTCATAAATATGTGTATCGATATATATTTATTTGTAAACATGTTTAATATATCATTTATGCAATAAATATATTTAATATATTTGTCTTAGATATCAGACATTCCAATTTCAATATACAAAAGGATATAGTTACATTCGTATCTGATCCACCACTGTATCCATTATATAGATATAATATAGAAATATCCGTATGTATCCATTTTAAATAGATATAAATACGTATAACACATTGATATTCATAAATATGTGTATCAATATCCGTAACCATATTTAATATAATTGATATGAAAGAAATAATATTGATATATTTATCTCGTCTACATATCCGTTATAGTAACTTTAATTTGCAAACATGTATGTATACATCTAGATCTGACCAGTTACCACATACATTTCATATATCAACATCCATATGTATTTTAAAGTCGATACATATTTGGATATTACTTTAATATCGTTAACTATCTATATTGGAATATGTATATCTATCTTGACAATAGTTATAATTTATTAGTAACCATATTCTATATAACTATTATGAAATAAATATATTTAGCTCATTTAAATATCCCTTATACCAACTTTAATATGCAGATAGATATAGATACATCGATATCCGATAAACTATCATATCTATTTTACACATATTTTGATATGCATTGGTATCCATTTTAAAACGAATACATGTACAATATCACTTTATTATCCATATGTATCTATATTTTAAAATGGATAAGGATAACTTATCTAACTGTTTGCATCCTTTGTGGTATATTTATAACAATGGTGTATGAGTTAAAAAATATTGCAGAAGGGTATTGTCCCCTCGCATTTGCAAAGATCGGAATCCGAATTCCAAGGAGGATACCTAGGAATGGCTATTTCCATGTATGATGGAATTGGATTTCCATTGTAATTGTTAATTCCTACCTAAATATAATCTAACATAGGAATGGAATCTGCATAAGGATGGTGATTCCATCCCCCAGCATGCAAATGGGGCCTTGGGGGATTTTGAGACGGTTGAATCTTTTCGGATAAATTACAAAAATGATCTCAACTATGCATCAATTCTCAACTAAGGGCCTCATCTTTCTAATGTAACTAAGAGGGACCTGATCTTATTTTTTTATTTCAAATACATGCCTCCGTTAGTTTCAACGATACTTTTATGTTGGCATTAAACCTTAAATTGAAAGTTCAATTCCTTCTTTTTGTTACCTTTGAAAGATGACTCCCATAATTCGAATCTGCCTACTATATGTGAATTCTGAAGCAAATGAATCAAATCAATTGGCATGTATAGTTTTTTTTATATAATAGACGATACTTATGTTTCTGAAGTGTTAATGATATCATAATATTTAATAATTTTCAAACTGCTAAGCCTTTTCCCTCTAGATATTCGGCTATATAATGTGCTTAACTGTAAATATGTCAATCATAGAATACTTCTGTGGATAAAAGAGAATCCAGTTACTTTAAAAGTTTTTGTGCTCATTTCCATCAATCCTTTATTCTTGTATTGGTTAATACCAAACCTGACGTGCATTGATGCTTTTAAATGTATTATCTTAAGAACACACTATCTTGATGGGGGACATAATTCTTGTGTTATCTTGAAGCTAACAATAACGATAAAATTGCTAGGAAATTGCAACTTGCAACACAATATTCTCAGGAAACTAAAAATTTGTTATACTGTCTGGTTCAGCTGTGCATGCCTCTAAGATTTACTGCCGTTAGAATCCAGCTGCATCTGTCTTCCCTTCTATTGTAATTGAAAATGGTGCAAGTTTTTTTAAGTTCCTCGTTTATATATGCAAGTTCTTAAGATGCCTCTCTTGTTTTTCAGGCATTCAACACTCAATTATTAGCGGTTCTTTATTGAAATTGATGGTTGCTTGGTTTATGATGTGCTTAGGGATGCGAGGCTGGAAGACCTATCACATCTGTCAATGGAGGCAGCGGCTCGATTCACAGGTGTTCAGATGGTCCATCTGTCCCAAACAACTCAAAAGTTGAACGGGAAGAAGGAGAGCTGTCCCCCAATGGATTTGAAGAGGACAACTTCATAGGATTTGAAGAATCTACTAGGGAGTCTGTGCCTAAGGTAAAAGATGGCTCTACCAGAAGGCCTATGCATGGCAGGTCTCGAGAAGCGGCAATTCGTGGTGGGGATGCTGGTGTTGGGAATGAAGCTGATGATGAGGGTGAAGAAAGTGCCCAAAGATCAACTGCAGATAGTGAAAATGCGTCTGAGGCTGGAGAAGAAGTGTCGGGGAGTGAATCTGGTGATGCGGAGGAATGCTCACACGAAGACAATGAAGAAGATGATGCAGACCAAGACGACCATACAAAAGCAGAAAGCGAAGGAGAAGCTGAAGGGATGGCTGATGCACATGATGCAGATGGAGAAGGGACTTCTGTGTCTTTTTCGGAACGTCTTTTGCATAATGTGAAGCCCCTTGCAAAGTATGTCCCATTGGTACTGCATGACAAGGAGGATAAATATTCACGCTTCTTTTATGGGAATGATACCTTTTATGTTCTTTTTAGACTTCATCAGGTAAGGAACACATTTTCCAGTGTTCTATAAAATTCCATTTTGAAGCTCAAGTCCTCAACATAAACTAAGAATTCCTCTCAATCCAGATTTTATATGAGAGGATACTTACAGCTAAGATGCATTCAACATCGGATGATAAGAAATGGAAAATTGTGAAGGATGAAAACTCTCCCCATCTCTATGCAAAGTGCGCACCACACTCTATTTTATTTGATTCTATAGTTCAGCCTTGCTTATAACTGTTTCAATCTTTTCCATCTGTTTGGGGGCAGGTTCATGAGTGCACTGTATAATCTGCTTGATGGTTCTGCTGACAATACGAAGTTTGAGGATGAGTGTCGAGCAATCATTGGAACCCAGTCCTATGTTCTCTTCACATTGGACAAGTTGATATACAAAGTTGTCAAACAGGTTTGTCATCACGAGTAGGTACCTATTATGCTAAATACTGATCTAATTGATGTTTAACTCTTAAGACACAATCAACAGCTTCAGGTGGTTGCATCGGACGAATTGTGTAGTAAACTTCTTCAACTTTATGCTTATGAGAAATCTAGACGGCCTGGAAGATATGCAGACCTTGTTTATCATGAAAATGCACGGGTTATATTCCATGATGAAAGCATGTACCGATTTGAATGTGTATGTCCATGTGTACTAAATATCTGGTTTGCTAACATCATACCAGCAATTGATTTTAAAACATAATTTCAAATATTTCTTATTGTTTTGCAGTTTTCAGCACAGACACGTCTGTCGATACAGCTAATGGAATATGGACATGAAAAACCTGAAGCTACGGCTGTCTCAATGGATCCAAACTTCTCAGCCTACCTCTTTAATGATTTCCTCTCCTCTATTCATGGTAAACAAAGACATGGTATCTTCTTGAGGAGGTATGGGGGACCATTCAAGAAATTCTAAGTATATGCTTTATGGTGTTGTACTATTTTTCTTATGATGGCTTTATTTCGCCAGGAACAAGCGCAAGAGTGCAAGCAGTGAGGAACACCATATCATGTTCAAAGTTCCAGAAGAACTCCGTGTAATTAATGGCTTAGAGTGCAAGATTTCATGCACTTCCTTCAAGGTATAGCTGATAGATTGTTTATAATTGCAGCTGTGAACATTGTGCAGTCCTATGCCATCTTCCCCGCATGTCATGTCACCCTAACCTTGTTCTGATCAGGTTTCCTATGTTCTCGACACTGAGGATCTCCTATACCGAAAGAGGCGCAAAGGAATAGGCATATCTGATCATGATTTTGGATGTTCTGCGTATGCCTCGAGAGCACTAAATTTCCACCAGTTCCTTTCTCGACGTCTTGGCATTGCTTAAGGTGGTGGTTGTTTCAGTTTGTTGTCAGTTCAGAAGTTGTTTCACTAATCATCACGGTTCCTTGATTGCCTTTGGGCGGTTCTCCGCATCTGTTTATGATGGAAACTACTTGTGTTGGTCCCTCCATTTGACCCCCACCTTTTCCCCAGTCATACGTACCATCTCATTATATAATTAGAAGATCCAGAACAAGAACTACACTGTATTTAACGGAGCCCGTGACTCTTGGATTGTGGATCCTGTGCAGCGATTCAACCAGAGATCAAGGGCAGTCAGGTTGGTGAAAGTCAAGCATGACTTTAGTATGTACCAACATGTCATGTCTTAACTTCACTTGTTACCACAAGGTTTCACAAGACAAGTCTGTATATATCTGTAACACACCGTCCATTGGATTCCTCAAACGTTAACGTGTAATTTTTGTTTTTTCTTGTTTGTAGCACATCGAAGACTCAAGCATAGTTTTGCATCTATTAGTGGAGATATTTAGTATATTCCTGCCACATGGCATATATTGGTTTGTCATCTTTATACGCCAGTACTGGTTCAAAACAATACAGTGAATGATATCTTGTACGATTTTTTTGCCTTTATATCAATTTGTAACTGTGTAATTGCACGGAATTTCTAGTCCATTACATCTGGGTAATTCTTAGGGAGATTTTTAGTTTTATTTTCCGACTGTCATCGATGTTTCTGTTCGACATAATGGATGAATGATGTAAGATCGTTTATTCTGGAATGGCTTATATCGACATAATGGATGAATGATGTAAGATCGTTTATTCTGGAATGGCTTATATCGAGATAACGTCTCCTTATCCCATAAATGGTGCTTGTATAATAGAAAAAGTGGTGTTATCTTTAAACAGAATTTTTTTTCAAGTCCTGTAAAAGATCGGTCTACTTTTCATGTTAGTAAATTCCCTCAACGTCTTGATTCTGTTACAATCTTGATTTTATGCTATATTGGGATATCAAAAGCTTGCGGGTCAGAGAGATGCTTATGAGATCTTACATAGATAGTCCTGATAGTCCTTGTTAATATTTAGGTGGTGTTCGGTTCAGGAATAAGTAAGATTAAGGATAGGTGATAAACTGGAATAAGTACTATTTCTGTTCCGGTGGAAGGATAAGAATAAGGGGAATAAGGTAGAATAAGAATGGATTCATATTCCCTTACCAAACAGGTCCTTAGGCTCACGAATGCCATTTGGCCGCAGATGTCCCTGATCTACAAAGACGCCCTTCAGTTATCCTCTCCTTGTAGTATCTTTTATTGTCTAGCCGCTTTTCCCTACATAGTTAACACTTCTTTACAGAGCAATTCCATTGCTAGAGCAGTCTTTATAGGGAAATCTGTGTTGATTAGTACTACACATGGAGATGTTTATGTAATCTCACGTTCACAACAGCCTGTCCAACGATAAGCCAACTTTAGTTAAAACTTCCTTATTAGCGTCGTCATTTCGTATATTATGTACTAGTTAGGCTTGCAATCATCTACTAACCTTCAGCTACATCTTATAATATATTAAGCACCGTGGGATTGGCATTGTAGTAGTTACTATAGCTGCGTTGCCTATAAAATGGTTATGATTAAAATGTATTACTAATAACAAACTATGAGTAAATGCCTCATTAGTAAGGGTGTTAGCTCTTTCGTTAAATTCATTCAAGGTGTAGGTGACACATCATGCCATTTCATATTAATTAAAATATTTGGGAAAACTCATAATAAATGGTATATTCTGCCTTTATAATAATAAATATAATTTATTGTAAACTATCTTTATTCTTTTTATTCAGAAGAAATATTATATTATTACTAAAAAAGTTCATAAAACAACAAACTATCTTTATTTTTCATCAAAATATGTATCAATATTTGTTAATTTAACTTGATGAGAAGAAAAAAAATCAATGGATGACCGGCATTACATGATTCCTTACTTAGAATATAGTAACAAAGACGTGATCAGATATAAATTTGCAACAAATAAAATATATTTCTATCTATTTAACTACCAAAAAAGGACAACGATCATTAACTTATTTCAATTCATGATGAAGAACACATTTCTTTACCTACACCTTGAATCACATGTCATATTTAACTTTAGGTGATCATATGAAACTCACCCGAGTCTAAGTAAATATGGTGTGAACACAAGGCCAGATTTATCCCTCGGAGGCCTGAAACATTCCAACCAAGAGCCTTGCGGGTTTTCTCTAGAATCTCTAACAAACAAGATTCTTGATCAACAATCAATCGTGAACTAATGATGACTGGATACTATTTTGGTTCACCCGTAAGGAAGGCACACTTATGATTTACAAGAAGCAACTTTAGTTCAGGAGGATTTTGAGTCGGCTTTTCAGTGACTTCTGAGACTGGGCTGGTGATTGGTGCATGATCTGCCAATAATTTGGTGTCTACCTCAACCGCTCTTGGTTCCCATAACAGAGTACCGAACATATCTTCAATGGTTTCCTCTTGCTCAATTTAGGATGGTTCTTTTTCAAACAACTCGATCAACACATTTGTATTCATGTCCTATTGATATAGGAACAAGATTCGAATGTGCTTGCCAGGTCTTCCTCTGAGAAGAGGAATTCCTGTGTCTTAGTGTCATTCAAAGACAAGCTTGGTTCTCTGATTTGATCAATAATTTCACACTCGGTTGTATGCCACATCTAACCTACTTTCCTCAGATGCGCTCTCTGCTGCTTTGGGTTCCATGATCATATCAAGAGTAACGTTGTTGCTACAGGAGTGAAATGTGATCTTTCCAAACGCATAATCAAGTACCGCCTTGACAGTTCGAAGGAAGGACCGATCAAGTATGATAGTGGTTTGGAGTAACGGTATAGAGGATTCCATGTCCACGACAATGAAGTTCACTGGGAATTTCATTGCACTATTACGATAACGTCCTCCAATATACCATGGGGTTGCTTAATGGATCGATCAACAAACCGAAGGATCATCCTCATTAGTTTCAGCGGACCCATCCTGAATTCTTTGAGAAATGATACAGTCATGGGGTTTATTGAAGAGCCACTATCAAGAAGAGTATGCTTGAATATTTGATCGAATATCTCACATCTGATTAAAAGAGCTCCCATGCCTTTCTTTTTGGTTGGGAGATTGCTGATCGCATTTATTGTAGTCATGGTGAGAATATATTTTCTTCTCTATTACATCTGTTTTTGCAAGGCTGGCACTTTGTGGTACATGCCTATTTCAGTCCTTTCTTCACATTAGGCATGTATTCCATGGTTTTTAATAATGGCATTTCTAAAAAATTATTTTGCAATATTTCAATATTACTTGGGTCAGATAGAGCTGTTATCACTTTTTTTATTTTTTTTGTGATTTTTCATTATATCAGGAATGGAATATTTACATGATCAAAATTTTTGTTGGAGTCATCTTTTGCAAATGAATGACTAGAAGTGGTACAATCATTAATTACAGAGGGAAATCAAAAACTAGAAATGTTGGCTTGCACGGGATCAACTGCCAGCTTCTCCTTAGTTTGGACGTCTCGGTCTCTGCTGTCATCTTCTTCTTGGTATTTTTCCTTTTATTAATTTTTTTCTCTTTTAGTCCTGGTGCGACTCCTTTCTCTTATTCTTCTCCCAGATTGACTACATGCTTAGCTTGTTAAGGTGATAAAGACTCACTCTGAAGCTTTATTCTTTCCTTTTTATAGTGGTAGATGGTTGCAAAGTTTTACAGCTCCTGAGAGTCATAACATTAGATAACATAATGGATTTATTCATACCCGACTCGATGGGGATGGAGGGTACATCACAAACTACCCGCTCCTTACATTGGAAGTTATTTAGATTTTCTTCAACTTGCACGAGATGATTGCCTTCACGATAGTGAGGCCGTCCAACTTCTGGCTCATATCGGTCATGTTCTTCACGAATTGGGCCAAGCATTCAAGAGCTGGGGTCACGGGCTGATGAATAGTCATTCATTAATCTTTATTCTCCTATTATGGCTTTAAATCCCTAGTAAAATACATGTAAATATCACTAACTTGCATTAATTAACATCCTGACATTATTGTGTAAATACTGTGTAGATACCTGTATTTAAAACCAAAATAAAAGAATAAAGAAAAGAAAAGAAAAATAAAGGAGGTATCGAAGATACTGAATGTCCCTAAACCCTGAGATCTAGTCAAATATTTATTAGGTTGACAAGGCATAAAATAGGGAGAGATAAGGGTAAAATAATGTACGAAATAATACACAGAAACCCTAGAAACCTTAAGTGTTCATTATACTGTATATAGCTTATATTTACACTATTTATAAATGCTCTTACATAACTCAAATAAAAATGTTTTGAACATGAAACTTGTACATAATAATATAAAAAATAATAAAAATAATAATACAAAAATCATGCACAAGTCACTATATAAAATGAGTTGAAAAAACCACACAAAGAACTTCATTGATCAATATCTCCTCCATACAACAACAACAACAAAGCCTTTTCCCACAATTAAGTAGGGTTGGCTACATGGATTCTTTGCCTCCACTCAGATCTATCTTGGGTCAATCCCGAGCTTATATACAAAAAATTAAGATCCCTTCGTATAGTCTCTTTCCAACACTTCTTGGGCCATCCTCGCCCTCTCTTAGCCGACTCAACATCCCAACACTCGCATCTCCTAACTGGAGCATCAGCCGATCTTCTTTGTAAATGACCAAATCATCTTAAGCGGTTTTCTCGCATCTTATCCTCGATCGGAGCTACACCAACTTTCTTTCTGATTGCATCATTCCGAATCCAATCTTTACATGTGTGTCCACACACCCACCTTAGCATTTTCATTTCTGCTACAACCATTCTCTGCACATGTCTATGGTTCACAGGCCAACATTCAGATCCATAAAGCATAGTAGGTCTCACGGCTGCTTTGTAAAACTTTTCTTTAATTTTTAAAGGAATTTTATTATCACAGAGAACAACAGAGGCTCCTCTCCACTTTATCCAGCCTGCATTTATTCTATTGGTAACATCTCCATCAATTTCCCCATCATGTTGCAAAATAGATCCCAAATATCTAAAAGAATCTCTCTTCTGAATGTTATCGTCACCAATCTTCACCTCAATTCCTTCACCATTGCTTCCATCAAATGTACACTCCATATATTCAGTCTTAGCTCTACTTACACGAAATCCTTTAGTCTAATGCATGTCTCTAGACCTCAAGCTTCTCATTTACTCCATCTCTAGTCTCTTCAATCAACACATATCATCAACAAATAACATACACCAAGGTAACTCATCCTGAATGTGACTTTTCAACTCATCCATAATCAAAGTAAAAAGAAATGAACTCAATGTTGATGTCAAAATAGTCAGTCTTCCCAGACAGGGTCCTTACACAAGATAAAGCTCTATCATACATATCCTTTATGAGGTTAATGTATAGGACAAATACTTGTCTCTTATCCAAAACTCTCCACAGTATCTCTCGTGGGACAGAATCATAAGCCTTCTCCAAATCTATAAAGATCATATGGAGGTTCTTCCTTTTAGCTCTATAAATATCCATTGTTCTCCTCAGCAAATGGATGGCTTCAATAGTTGAGCGACCTGGCATGAATCCAGATTGGTTTTCTTTTACTTTGGAAACTTGCCTCAACCTTCTTTCGATCACACGTTCCCAAATTTTCATAGTGTGACTCATCAACTTGATACCTTTGTAATTTGAACAATTTTGAATGTCTCCTTTGTTCTTATAAAGAGGCACCACGACACTCCTCCAATCTTCAGGCATTTTCTTGCTTCGCCAAATAACATTGAATAGATTCGCAAGCCAAGTAAAACCACACTCACCTAAAACTCTCCAAACATCTACAGAGATGTCATCCGGTCCTACACCTTTTTTGAGTCTCATAACCATCAAAGCCTCCTCTACTTCCTTTCTTTGAATTCGTCGATAGCTTGCATGATTCAAGTAACTTTCACTGTTAGCTAGATCACCCAAAGTGATCTCTCTATTTCCTTCTCCAGTGAAAAGTTTATGGAAGTACTGCTCCCATCTAGTCTCTATATCCTTCTGAGTAACAAGCACATGACCTTCCATGTCCTTAATGCATCTCACTTGAGAAAGTTCTTTGGTCTTTCTTTCTCTTGCTTTGGCCAACCTGACTATATCCTTTTGGCCCTCCTTAGAGTCGAGAATTTTATAGAGAACTTCATAAGCTTTTGACTTAGCTTCGCTTACAACCTTCTTTGCTTCCTTCTTCGCTATTTTGTAGTTCGTGACAGTTTCCTCTATTCTATCTTTTGACATAGCTTTAAAGCGTGCTCTTTTAATTTTCAGCTTCTCTTGCACCCCTTCACTCCACCACCAAGCCTCCTTTTAACCTGGAGCTCCTCCCTTTGACTCGCCTAGCATCTCTTTGGCTACTTTTCGGATACAAGATGCTACTGCCTCCCACATCTCGTTTGCACTTCTGCTACAATCTCAAGATACGTCTTCTAAAAACTTCTCCCTAAAGCTCGATTGCTTCAGTGGAAGATTCCACCATCTAGTTCTAGTGATCTTAGGAATCCTCCTTTTCTTTACTATCCCTTTTATTTGCACATCCAAGACTAACAGGCGATGTTGGGTTGTCAAACTCTCTCCTGGGATTACTTTGTAGTCTTTACAACACAACCGATCTCTTCTCCTCAATCTATCTGTGTTCTAGCTGGGCCACTCTTATAAGTAATTAAATGCTGATCCCTCTTATTGAAGAGTGTGTTTGCTATGAGAAGATCATATGCCGTTACAAAATCCAGAATGACTTTTCCCTCTTCATTCATATCCCCAAAACTATGTCCTCCATGTACACTAGCATATGCCCTGAAGCATCTTTTCCCACATGTCAATTAAGATCTCCACCTATGCAAATCATCTCTCTTTGTGGGATTCCTTGTAAAATCTTATCCAGATCCTCCCAAAAAGCTTGTTTGGTCCTTTCACCTAAACCAATTTGTGGTGCATATACTGAGATGATATTCAGAATTTCTTCTTCAAGCACCAATTTTAGCAAAATAATCCGATCCTCGAATCTTTGCACCTCAACCACACAATCCTTCAAATCCTTATGAACAATCACTCCAACATCATTTCTACCCTTGTCTTTACCTGAATACCAAAGTTTAAAGCCCGTCTTCTCAATTTCCCTTGCTTTCTCTCCAAACCATTTAGTCTCTTGAAGACATAGTATATGAATCCTCCTTCTTTCCATCGTATCCACTATCTCCATCAATTTTCCAGTTAAAGTGCAGATATTCCAACTACCAATCCGCAATTTCCTTTGCAATCTCTTTTGGACTAACTTCTTTACTCGCATACGTCCATTATGCGAGAACCCTTGCAAATTTTGGACTGCATCCGGGCGGTGATGCAGCGGAACTAGCTTAATTACCCGCATGCGTTCCTCATGCGAGAACCCTTGCAAATTTTGAACTACATCCAGGCTACGATGTAGCGGCCCTTGCCAATTTTTCATTGCATTCGGGCGATGCAAAGCGTCGCAAGTAGGAACACCCCAATGAAATCTATATGTTTGCTTAAATCCATGCTGAAAAGATCCGACTATCATAAGGCAACTTCCTAAATAATATTTTATTAAAAAATACTATTTAGGAAGTTGTCTCCGACTATTTTACGCTGGCTGTCGGCTACCTAACGCAACCCTCCTCATTTACCCGGGCTTGGGACCGGCCATGGCTGAGTTCCATAGTAGTTTCAAATTAAATTAGGCTCCATACAAACTCAAAATTTACCAAGCTCACTTCCATAGTATTTCAAATTAAATTATCTACAAATGGAAGTAGTTTCATTTAAATTCGATTAAGATACAAAAGCCAACTAATTGGGGTACTATGGTGCATGTACATATGTATTTAAAGCAAATACATTTTACTTTTTACATTTTTTTAACTTTTTATATTTTCATTAATTGTACATATTATTTAACACCTATACATAATATAAACAAAATTAAAAGAATTTAAAAATACCAAAAATAATCAATAGACCATAAATACATAGGTAGAAGGTACCTATAACATAAACACACACACATACTAAATAAAATAAATCCCACAAAAATCTATATATATGTATTAAATAATATTATAAATAAATAAATAAATAAAGTAACTATAATATTATATATAAAAATAAGAATATAAAAATACAAAATGCATAAGTATAAATACCTATACATGAAGTATGTAAATAATAATACATATTAAATTAATTCATAAAAAAATAAAATCATAACAAAATATGACAAAGAATAAGGAACAACTTTTTTGTTTTATGTTTTCCCTAAATAATTAATTTCCTATTTTAAAATTGAACAATTTCCATTTTCGTGGAAATTTGTCTTGTAGAGGCCCAATTGGGCCAATCAGAGTGCGAGGAAGGTTGACCTCTAGTCAACACTTCCTTTTTTGTGCTTCAACCCTTCTGATCGATCACAAGGTCACCTTATCCAAATTTCTCCCACCGAACCAAAACACCTTTAACCTCGATTTCTTCGACGATTGCATCTCTAACATCCTTGATTCACACAGAGTTTTCAAATCTGTCCGATCTTCGTCTGTTGAGGCGCTAATCCTAGGTCAAAGCCACCCAATTCCTATCACATGTATATAAACCCATTTCCGAGCTCTGGGAGCTCAATCTCACCTCTGTAAAAACCCCAATCCTAAGAGTGAGCAAGCATTATTGTGACAAGAGGACGATCCTCCAGGTATCAGCGAGGAGAAGGAGGGTGGTTCGAGAACCCCTATCAGAGAAGACATCTCCATGCGATGAAACTTTCTTCCTACTTGACCAACCTGGTTGGGGCCTAGTTAATGTTAACTTTAGTTGCGTATTTCATTCCGTAGTTTAGTTATAGTTTTTATTTTTAAGTCATAGCTGCAGTTTGCTTTTATTTCCTCGTTTATAGTACGCATGAGCTACTACTCCGACTAGTGTTTTCTTTGTACAACTCATTCGATCCAACCCGCCTGATCATCCCCTCATATTCCTCATCACATTATCCATTAGATCTGACCATCTAACCAACCTGATCTTGCACATATCCCCGAATATCCTCCAGTCCGCCACCCATCGTTGGAGGCCCACTTCCATCTCACCCTTTTAGGCCTTTCCCCATTTTTGTATGTCAAGAGAGACCCTCTTGAGCCTGAGATTGTTTTGAACATGTGCAGGGGTTTGAAGCACTCCATTTGGAGTGAATCGAGGCTCCTACAAGCTATCTCCAAGTCACCTGAGCATCTTCGACTCCAAGTCTCTTCCATCGAGACTTGGACACTCCTCGTGACCTTGATCGACACAAAATGCTTACACAAGGGTTTTGAGCCTAACATCGAGCAGATTCATCACAAGAGGATGGAGAAACATCGAATCGAAGGTCGGGGAAAGGGCCTTTCTTCTCCATTCTTATACTAATTGCATAGCCATCTGATCATAGCCCCATTCCATATCTATTCTTAACTGTCAGACCAAAAGCGAACGGTCACACATCTATAGCAGTTGATCCACTTAAGTGAAGCAATCAGAGCCATCTGATAGTGCACCTTTTGGGGGTATATTGCAGATCTCACCCCCACCCCCACTTTTTGTATTTCAATTTTAATATTTAAACTTTCATTTGACATGGAATAACTTTAGGTATTTTTGCACTCGAACCCTTGACTCTTTTTATATTTGCATTTTAGTCCAGTACTAGGTCAACTCACACGGCTCTCCACGTGGTGCGCTTGGGTATTTTGCAAGGAACCCCAACATTTTTGAAAATCTTATTAAATGCATAGAACTTTTTGTGTAATTGCATTTTAGTCCTTATCAGGAACATACACATCATGAGTATTAGGAATTTTTGTACATTTTTTCCTGGAATTTGATAATATGGTCTGAAATGCTCTGAATTTTCTCAGATATTGCATATTGGTCCATATATTATAGAGTATTTATTTTTTTATTAAAATTTTATTAAAATTTTTTGATGATGCATAAATCATTGGAAATTTATTCTAAGTTCCTGGGTAAGAGATTGATCTTATATAAATTTTATGTGATATTTTTATTGAATTTATTTATTTATTAAAAATCAAGAATGTGTGATTTTTCCTTGTCTGATATTTAAAAATACATAAAAATTACAAAATATTTTCAAAAATCCCAAAAAATTTCAAAAGTTCTATTTTGTTATATTTTATCACATAACAAAAAAATCTTTAAAAATTTCAAAACTAAAACATAAATTTGCAAAATTATCAAAAATCTCAAAAATCTTGTTTTCTATTTTTGAATTTTGTTTATTATATATACTTTGTATTAAAATTAAGTAGGGAATGATTCTAGACTGATTTATATTTTTAGAATCTTAGTTGAGTTGTTGCATTTTTTGTTTGCATTATTTTCCATTTTATTGCCATTAAAAATCCAAAAAAAGAAACCCATTAAAAATCTCAAAATAGTAGAAAAAAATAAAACCACAAATATATCTCTTTTCTTGCATTTTATTTTATTTTCACCTATTTTCACAATCCTAAACATGTTTTTTATTATTCTATAGTACTTAAATTTTTTTAAAAATTAAAATATAAAATTTGTAAAATAAAACCCCATAATATTTCAAAAAAAATCAAAAAAATAAAAAATGATAAAACATTAAAAACCATAAAAACTTACATAGATTAAAAACCCACAAAGTATCAAAAGAAAAAGACATAAAATAAGAAAAAGCTAAAAATCACCCAAAAAACTTATTATATAATTAATTAATAATAATTTTGTCTATCCTCATTAGGCTTCCCTTAGTTTGACACTCTACCATACTTACACCTATACACATTATTGTGTAGTTATAATAAATTTTGTGTCACACACTTGATTGATTTATCTGAATTATGGGTTAATTGTTGATTGATTTAGTATTCAATCGACGTAGCGACTAAGTGTGCAAGCTTGTTAGTACACCACGATCGAACCTAGTTGTGAAATGGCATCGTTGACTATTGACTAGGCTTGTGAAGTATTAGCACTTCTATCGATGCATAGGCGAGCAGGGCTGAGTCCACTTGTAGGTTAGGTTTGAATTATTTGAGCATAGGGTTACTCTGACGACGGGACTCTATCTCATCATGCCACGTCTGAGTACCCTTTATGGGAAGTATTGCTACATCAGCTTTCTCTCTATTTCTTTGTCTGAGTAGCATGTCCAGATCTAATATTAATGACCTCAAAAAATATAAGCTATTGGCTACTAAGGAAGTGGGAAGTACGAGACACTTGTCTGGTAGTACTCATTCTCCTATATGGGTAGCATTAATCTAAGTCTGAAAGATTGCTTAAAAATAACAATAAAAGAGACCAAGATTAATAGGAGAAATTTCATGGCTCCATGTGTTGAGTTGGTGAACCCAAATTTTGTATTGAGGTTTGTTTGATTAGATTTAGGTTAGAGATCAAGCCCCTGCTTACTTGCACATTTTTTTCTACACTTCTTTTCATTCCTTTTTCATTTCGCTCACTATGAGCCTTTCTTCTATTTCCTAATCTTATTTCTTGTTTCATTTCGTATTCTTCTAATTCCTTGTCTATCTCTTTTTTATCTTTCAAGATGTCAGCTTAAGTATGTTTAGTTCAGACTCTGCGAATACCCACATCAACTCCCCGATTTCGACATCTCTAATAATTCAAAGCAATTCCCGTGAGATTGATTTGGACCTTGCGAATCACTCTCGGGACTCCATGCTTCTTTTCCAACAACTCGGGATGACTCTCTTCCCGAGTTGTCTTCCTTTCGAATGGAGATTGACCAATCTTCACGCACATCCCCAACCTTAATAAAGTTTAGGATTGATCCTAATTCTGAACTTTTCTCTACATATGGTGCTTATTTCCAATCTGATAAGGGTGTATTTCCACTTGCAGATCAAGAGCTTGATCTAGACTTTTCATTATCATATTCAGAGGCAGAGATGTCTCCGCATAAAGGGAAGAGACAACAAATTGAATAGAGTGAAGTCAACACGCATATGCTCGCCTCCATATAGGTAATACAACAACAACTGACTGTACAGGCTGAGGCACATAGCTTCCAAGAAATGCTCTTGGAACTGAGGAGAGATAGAGGACAAAGAGGATGAGGAGGTGAAGAACATGCAACTAGACCCCATGGAGAAGAAGCAGGGGAGAGAAGAGAGGCGCCTTAGCCCACATTAAAAGAGACATACAATCCTGGCACTGGTCAGGTGACTGAGTGGATTCACATCTCACCAATCTATGGACACTTTGAGCTGAAACTACAACTCTTGTCTCTGTTGGACATGCGAGCCCACGACGAGCCATTATGCAATAAATGTTATTGCAAATATCATTCCCTGATCTGAAATGAAGAATAACTAATTTGCATAATAGATCCCTTAGTACAATTAGGGTTATGTACCATGGCCATCTTGATGATCATACAGCTGTTGATTCAATTATTGAATCATAGAGGCATGTGCTATGATGAATATCTAAAAAGTTAGATTGAGGACTCATCAGGCACCGTCAACTGATTATTAAGAGATGATCTCCAGCCTGAGAAGGAGATGGCAATCCTTTCTCATTTAGGCTGATATCTGACCGACCTCTTGATGCAGGTCCTCTACATGGGAATAGAGATTCGGAGTTGTCAGATTAGTTAGGTCAAAGATTTGACTTAACGAGATCGAGATAACCAAAGTCCTATGTCGTATGCTGTCACGATATAGGCACGCATCCTCTGATCGGAGATAGATGTGTTGCTATATGTCTGAGTATGTACATTTAGCAGACACATAGGTTGATGATCTAATCAAGGTCTATACACCGGCGCACTGGTGTGCATATAAGGGCATATGAGTAATACGCTCTCTCAAAGGGTCATACAGGTTCATTACTGAACTGAAAGACATGAGCTCACTCATGAGATATTGGGAAGAATCAAGATCCGTGCACGGTCGTCTCGCTTTGGAAGCTTGACTGAATTTACAGGTTTGATATATACTTTTGGAAAGTATATGATCAACACCTGGGTATGATATATGCTTTTGGAAAGTATATGATCGATACCAACTCCCAATAGTCAAATGAGAAACTTAATGATAAATCCCTGAAGTAGATAGTGTAAAATTGATCTTATACTTCAGGATTATTTTGGGTCTTCCAGTATGCAGGATGTACATGTATTGGGAATACCTGAGGGTGATGTGATCATAAACAATTGTATAACCATGATGCTTCCATTCCTAGAGAGTGATGAAATGGGTCTGGATTTTAGTGACTCCTCTCAGTAGAGAAGTAATCTGATCTTGGTCCAAATATTGGACATTGATCTGAATGTGATTCAGATGCAATGAGAAGATTAGATTTGCGGTCTTGATTTAATCAAGCATCTATGGGAGGCCCGAGATCTAGATTCGAGATGTGATCTCAATATCCAAGTCACTATACGTGGAACAATACAATCACCCTGTCCTTATCTCCAAGTATCCGCGAAGAAAGTGCATTATCCTTGAAAGAGTTCAGGATAATTTCATTGTTGATAAATGTGTCCGAGCATTGAGAAAATGGACAATTAAATGTGATTTAATTATCATGAATAATATGAATTTAGTTCATATTATAAAGAGAGTTATCTTAGATAATTAAATGAGATTTGATTATCAAAGATGTGAATAATGTGAATGTAATTCACATTATTTGGGCACATGAGAATAGAGATCCAAGATGATTAAATATGATTTAATTATCATGGATATGAATAATGTGGATAGCATTATCCATATTAATCATATATATTATAAATGTGATTTATAATATATAAGAGAGAGTAATTTGTAATTTACATTTGTTAATTAAATGTTGATGTGAATTGGATTCATATTAGACAATTAATTGAAAATGTAATTCACTTTTTATTTTGGGTTGTGAATGCGATTCACAATTTTCCAATGGCAAGATTGTAATATTCACAAAATAATTATGAAATATTTTTGTTGAATAATTTACAACAAGTGTTGTTGTAAATCTTGGAGATTTCCATTGAATAATGTAATCTCATGAGATATCATGAGATTACATGAGATTACCACCAAATCCCATATTATGGAAGGAGACAATCTTCATTCCATAATCTCCATGCTTGATTGATTTAATTTGGTATTAAATCATATTGATTTATCAATATACATTTAAATAAAATTAAATTAATTGTTGTTGGTTTTTACCAACACAAATCTTATCCATTAAAAGAAACACAAATCAATGTAAGCCATTGGATTTGTGTTGCCCATGGATTGAGATCCATGGATCCCAAAATATTATAAAAGAAGAGGCACCCCTTTTCTTTTCTTTACACACAAGAGAACATAAGTCTCTCTTTCTCTTTCTCTCTCTACACGCCCACTCTCTCTCTCATGTGGTCATCCACCATGGATGCCCTAGAGAGGTTCTCCATCGTCGCAGCGTCGTCGTTATGCTTCGCGGTTGTTTGCTCGTGGATCTCCGTCTCCTTCGGTGCATCTCGCTCGTGAAGAAGACGTCGGACCTCGTGTATCGAGATCAGGAGATCCGTCGCTTGGATCATCAACATGGATTGCGAGAAACACGTGTTTCATCAACACGCTCGCAAGCATCTCCTCCGTTGGATCGGACTTGAGACAGGAGGTCTCTTCGTTTAGAGACTTGATCGCAACCACGCTTCAAGAGGTAATCCTATTACTTGTTTGTGGTTTAGACGAAACAATCCGAGAAGTGATCTTGGATCATGTGGTTTCGTTGCATGATTTTTTTTAAAATTCCGTTGCATAGAACAACTAGTGCGACTAGTCGTTCCTCGCCGTATTCGATACGACGCTCATGCTTCTATGATGCGCTTGAGGATTATCCCAATCCTTCAGTCTCTTGTCCCGACATTCCACGAGAATTCTCAAGAAGAACCGTATATCCATCTAATGTAAGTTGACCACATACACGAAACTACTCATTACCCCAACATCCCATTGGATGTAGTCAAATGACTGCCTTCCCATTCAGCCTTCAGAAAAAGGATCTTTACTAGATCAACCATTTATGGAAGTTGGTAATGACATGGGAGGATCTGAAGTCTGCATTCCTCTACAAGTATTATCCCCTAGATCGTATGAATCAGACACATGCCAAGATTGCAAGCTTCTCCCATGGACCTCATGAATCTATCCATGAAGCATGTGAGAAGTTTAAAGAGAAATGCCCATCACGACATTCCAAAGACTAGCTTGGTCCAACACTTCTTTGAGGGCTTGACCAAGAACAGTTAAAGACTAGTGGATGCTGCCTGTGGTGGATCACATTTCAACAAGGATGAAGATGTGGTTTGGAAATTTTTTGAGGAAATGGCTGAAGGCGAAGCTGCCATCTCTTCATCCCAAACATATCAAAAACAACCACCGATCCTCCACAAAAGTGTCAACATGTCATCTTCCCAAGAATAGGACATGTGTGAGAGCTCTAATCCCAACATCATTGGAAACCATCTAGCCAAAGTGGACATCATCGAGAACAGATTACATGACCTCGAGAAACTCGCTATAATCGAATAAAGAACCAAGGGTCTGGACAAGCTTGACCAAATTACCAAGATGTTGGATCTTCTAGTCAGTATAATCGACACGTGTTAGTCTACAAGCTCATCAGCCAAGACACCTGCTACCGAGCAATAACTACAACAAAGACTAGTGCAGCCGTTGCCAGTTCAACATGCATACTATGTGTAAGCTCCCAACCAGGCACCTTTCAACATCAACCACAGACACAGATGGTGGTCTACCACCCGGAGCCCCATCCTTCCCATGTCAAGTCGTTCTTCCCAACGTCGTCCCACATTCATGAGGTGAATGACATTTGCAGTAATGACACACAACTGACCCATCTTGGCGGACACCATCTGGGCTAGTCATCGGACATATGTCCGTACCACCAACCTTACAATGGTAGAACAATCCTTTACCAGCCTCACCAACAACAGTCTCCACACAATACTCGTAGATGGAGACAACCATATCGACAATCAGCATATTGCCACCTGTACCATCAACACAACTGACTACTTAATAGTATCAGCAGTACCCTCCTCCTCAACAATGCTAGTATACTCCTCATTTACAGTACCAAAAACTATAGCCTCCACACAGTTATTAGAGTCAGCGAGCCCTACCTGCCGATCAACTTGAGGCAACGCCTATGAACCCAGCCCTCGGCTGCCTAATACAACTCGTGAAGAGTATGACAGAGACAAGCCAGAAGCTAGATGACCTGACGGTAGCCAAAACGATTATCCCTGTTCAGGTCAAAGCAAATCCTAACAACTTCCATCACAAGGAATAGGTAACTTGTGATGAGCCTTCCATCCCCATTACGTCAGGTAAAAATTCATTTCTGTTATCTAATGTTGTGGTTCTCAGGAGCAGTAGGGTTCTACAATCACCTACAGCTGTACGAGGAAAGAATAATCAAGTGTGAGATATTTCACTAGACTTTCTAACACACTCTTCTTGATAACAACTCTTCTATCAACCTCATGCCCACATCACTGCTTACAAAATTCAGGTTGGGTCCGCCCAAACCAACAAGAATGATCCTTCAGTTTGCTGATCGATCCGTTAAGCGACCCGAATATGTGTCATTAGATGGTATCGTAACGGTGCTTGGCATGCAATTCCCAACTAGACTTCATTGTCCTGGATATGGATACAACTGCACCGTTTCTCCAGACGCCTATCATACTTGGTGGCCATTCCTACGAATGATCGAGGTGGTAGTTGATTATGCATCTGGAAAGATCACCTTTTGCTACAACAATGATAAGGTTACATTGGATATGATCGCTAAACCTAAATCAATAGAGAACACACTTGAGAGAAGGAAATCAGAACCATAGAAAGTCAGTTGTGACATACTTGAGGATATCAGAGATCTTGAGTTATCATTAAATGATATTTTGACCCAGAAAATCCTCACCCTTGAGGAAGACCTGGAAAGGACAGTCGAACCTAGCTTCCGAACTTATAGGGAGGTCCATTATGAAGAGCCGATTATTTTTTTAAGGAACGTCCATCCCAAATCGTATAAGAGGAGGTCATTGCAGAATGTTCGGTACATTTTTGTCTGAACTTGAAGTAACCAAGGTAGATGCTAACATATTGATACATCATGCACTGTCCACTAGCCCAATTGTTGAGGTTATCACAAAGCTGATTCCAACACCACCAGAACTGAAGGCGCTTGTGGTAAATCTTAAGTACACGTTCCTAGCAAGTGAACATGAACAATATCCATTCATCATCAATATTTGATTAATCATGGATCAAGAATCTCACTTTCTAGAGGTTCTAGAGAAAAATCGCAAGGCTCTTGGTTGGAATATTTTTGATATTCGTGAGATAAGCCTGACCTTGTGTTTACACCATATATTTTTAGAAGATGGTTGTAATCAATCCTGTGAATTTCAGCAAATATTAGACCCCAATCTCTGGGATGTAGTCATGAAGGAGATAACGAAGTGGTGTGTGGCTAGCTTCATTTATCTCATCTCCGACTCTAAATAGGTAAGACTATTGCATGTGGTTCCAAAGAAATCCAGAATCACTGTGGTTACAAATGACCAAGGAGAGAAGATTCCGACCCGTGTACCTACATCCTGGCGCATTTGTGTTGATAATCGGTGCCTAAACATAACTACCAAGAAGAATCACTTTCCTCTACCCTTTATTGATCAAGTGCTTGAAAGGTTGACAGGGAAAGAGTTCTTTTATTTCTTGGATGGGTATTCAGGATATAACCAAGTGGTGATAATCAATGAGGATCAAGAGAAGACAACTTTAACTTGTCCGTTTAGCACCTATGCCTTCAAATGGATGCCGTTTGGATTGTGTAACGCACCCGCTACATTCCAAATGTGTATGTTAGCTGTGTTCACCGACATGGTGGGTAGTCTGGAGGTTTTCATAGATGATTTATCGGTCTATGGTGACAGTTTTGATGCCTGTCTATCTCACCTAGACTTGATACTAAAAGATGCTGTGAGGTGAACCTTTTTCTCTCATGAGAAAAAAGTCACTTCATAGTCAATGAAGGAATTGTGTTGGGTCACGTCGTTTCCAAGCAAGGCATGGAGGTTGACCCAGCTAAGGTGAATGTCAATGCTAAACTTGAGCCACCAAAATAATAAAGCATGTGAGGTCTTTTCTGGGGCATGCTGGATTTTATAGAAGATTTATCCAAGATTTATGTAGGATTACCTGACCTCTCACCGAGCTTTTGAGTAAGGAGGAAGACTTCGTTGTCAATCATAAGGTCCTCTAAGCACTCACACAACTCAAAGATCTGGTTTCTGAAACGATTGTCCTACAACCACCTAATTGGTCTCTCCCATTTGAGATCATGACATACACATCATACTTTGCTATTGGGGCTATACTTGGGCAGTGTAGGGATGGACTACCATTGGTAATTCACTATGCCAACAAGACATTAGATGCGACCCAAAAGAATTACACTATTACAAAAAAAGAGTTGTTGGCAATTGTATTCACCCTTGAGAAGTTTAGATCTCACCTTCTTGGATCAAAGGTAATTATTTATATTGACCACTCTATCATCAAATACTTACAACAAAATAAGGATGCCAAATTACGTCTGCTTTATCAGATCCTTCTGCTCTAGGAATTTGACTTGGAAATAAGGGATAAACCTAGAGTAAAAAAGGGGTACAAATCACTTATCTAGAATGGAATGCCCAACTATTCCCCTAGGTGATGCACCACTCACAGACATGTTTCCAGATGAGTCGATCTTGATTGTCGCCTAACGTCCCTAGTTTGCTGATATTGTGAATTATCTCATTAAGGGTGGCCCCATAAAGATTGGACCAAAGACAAGAAGGATAAGTTTTTGTCTGACATCTATTTCTACCAGTGGGAAGACCCATACCTTTTTAGGGAAGGCACCGATTGTATATGAAGATGATGCATCCCTAAGGAGGAGTACAACAGTGTCCTCAACAAATGTCATAAGCTCAAAGCTGGAGGACACCGTTCTAGAAACCAGACGACAACAAAAGTACTGCAGTGTGACCTCTAATGGCCTACACTATTTAAGGATGTTGCATAATATGTGAAGGGGTGCATTGATTGTCAGAAAATAAGAGGAACCCTTGGTTCCAAAGATTTGATGCCTCTCAAGTTCATTCAGAATTATGATGTTTTTGATGCTTCGGCATTGACTTCATGGGCATGCTTATCAACAGATAGAGTTTTGAGTACATCCTTCTTGCCGTCGATTATGTGAGTCGTTGGGTGGAAGCTATCCTTGCCCAACCGCTGATGGTCGTACTATTTGTTGCTTTTTCAAGGAAAATATTATATCATAATTCAGATTTTCTAAAATTTTGATCTCAGATGTGGCTAGTCATTTTGTGAATAAAGAAGTCAGAAAACTTGTGAAGGAGTATGTCATTGATCATCGTGTCGCATCTCCATACCACTCATAGTCAAATGGCTTGGCTAAATTATCTAATAGGGAGATCAAGACTATCTTTCATAAGCTTGTACAAACTGATAGGAAGAACTGGTCTTAACTTCTTGGTTTCGTCTATAATCTTATCGCACAACCTACAAGACTCCATTAGAGATGTCTCCTTATTGGCTTGTTTATGGGAAACCGTGCCACCTGCCTGTTGAACTAATTCATAAATCTCTTTGGGTAGTGAATATATGCAATTTGGACTCATAGAAAAGTGGTTAGAAATGAACGTAGATCTAAACATGCTCTTCGAATTTCGCGACTATGTCTATAACAACAACCTAATGTACAAGGAGAAAGTCAAGGATGGCACGACAAGCACATCCGAAGAAAGACTTTCGAGATGGGTTAGAAGATTTGGTTGTTTGATGCAAAGTTGAGGATATTCCCGAGAAGACTGAAAAGCAAATGGAAAGAGCCGTATATTGTGAAAACAATGCGTGCCAATATAAGCATCATAATATATGAGTTTTCATCTGACACACAATCATTTGTTGTCAATGGACTGTTGCTGAAGCCATACATAAAGCATGATACATTCCTGTCCATTGTGGATTCAGTTAATGTGGTATTTCAGGACAATCTCCCAGCAGAAATAGAAGATCCGGACACTGAGTCAAAAAAAAGATATTTTCCTTGATTGATTCATTCCTTTTGTTCCATTCTTTCATTCTTTTGTTTTATTCATTCATCCCTTTTATCGGTGCTATACTTAGTACATACTCCATCCTAAGTATATGGGGGATGAATGACTTGAGTTTTTCTTTTTGTTCCCTCACTTTTCTCTCAAATTGTTGATATTTTGTCTGTACTTAGGGATATTTTACCCTAAAGTATAGGCGGAGACAAGTTGAGTCGTTGATTTCACACAGCTCATCCTCGATCATCCTCACTTAGTACAATCTTCTATACTTAGGATTAGTTGATCCTAAGTATAGGGGAGACGATTGACTTCTCATTCTTTTATTGAGTCATTGTAATATAGTCCTTTGTTACTCATTGGTCACTATGAGGATATAGTTCGAGCCAAGTAGAGGGGGGTCGTATATATGATATATATACACACACACACATTAGCCATAACTCACATTTTCTTGTATTTTCAATAATATGGCAATAATACAATGGATAAGGGTATACAAATAAATAAAAAGAAAACTCTTGTAAATATGTGTGATTTTTTTGATTTTTATTTATAAAAGTTGGTTTGGAAATATTTTTCAAATGATTTTAAAAATGGTTGTCAAATATTTTGAAAAATCTTTTTAAAACTTTGAAAAGTCCTTATGAAATGTTTTTAAAACCTTTGAAAAAATATTCCTTCGTAAATATTTACGAATGTTTGTAATTTACTAGCTCTTTATAAAAATCCCTAAAATTGATATTTTTAAAAACCTATTAAAATTTACATTTTTTTTGAAAAATCATATAAGAATTTCAAAACAAAAAATCTACTCTGTAAAAATATCTTTGCATTACATAAGCATTTTCCAGAATGAGGTTGACAATTAAACTAGTCTGGAATAAAACCTAAAGATTGGAGCTTGGTTTAGACCTTAATCCACTTAATTTCACAGGAACCTTATATGACTTGAAATTAATACTTTTTGGGTCAATGTGACTTAATTCTTTGAGTCCACTAGACTATGTTTACATGTCATCTTGACTAGCCTAAGTAGAATATTTCAAGACACACACATGACTCTTGTCGACAGTGGTCTCACTTGTACAAAGGACTCTACACATAACTCAACTCAGATGAGGTGGTGGAGGATAACATTCTATAGCTTGAGATGCATACGTGTGGAAACATATGTCACTCTAATAGGAGGGTAGTCCACCCCCACCCCAATCTAGTGGCATGGACGTCTAAAGACAAGAAGCCGTGGGTTGCAATAAAGCTTCAAAAGAGAGATAGTCTAGTGACTAATGAAGAAAATTCCTTATGCAAATATTGTTATATAGTAAAAAAAGTACAAAAATAAAAAAACTACAAAAAAATAGTCGAGCAAAAAGTCATTCTCGTCAGAGTTATGCATCAACAAGCAAGGCATTATGCTTCAAAGTCAAAGTTACAAGGTTGCATGCAGCTGGAGACTTGGCTACACTGACCAAGCTCCAGAGGATATGTGAGTACACCTATAATAGTCCATTCTTCTTTCTCTACCCTCTCTTCTTTGAGTCGATTGCACTTGAACTTAGATAGGAATACCCTGCTCCTCAAGGAAAGAGTAGCTAGATTGGGGAACTAGGGCTACCTTGCTGAGGGAGACTGTTTCGTTGCCACTTCAGATGTGGGGAGCGACATTTCACATATACCGTACAAGTGAGTCTCATAGTCATAAGAGTTTGTGTATGGAAATACTTGTTCTTACATGGATATTGAGGGGACCTGAACATATGTGGAACTTGAGGACTGTTAAGTTTTAAATCCTATTCCCAATAAGGTTCCGAACTAACAATATAAAGATTTGAATAAGATCCAGATTTTGATTTTATGAAGGAAAGTTTAAGAATCTCAATCATTCTAAGTTACAAAAGAGAAGTCAACCCTAGCTCTCTTTACACACAAGTTGAATGCAATGGTTGCATTAACAAATCTCTCTCTCTCTCTCTATATATATATATCTACACATCCACTCTTTCTCTACAACCTTGGTGGAGGTCATGATTATCGTCGTGTTGTCATTGTGCTATCAGACTAATCGCTCGAGGAACTCGATCTCCTTCGGTGCCACGTTCTCGTGAAGAAGACAACAGATTTCGTGTAACGAAATCATGAGGTTTCTTGCTTGGATCATTGCTTGAGATCGCGGGAAGCACGTGACTCATCATCACGCCCTTAAGTGCACTCTCGTCGGATTGGACTTGAGTCAGGAGGCTTTCCTTTAGAAGCTCTAAGGATCACAATCACGCTTCAAGAGGTAAGCCTAATCTCGTGTGATCTTGATGAAACGGCTTGATAAGTGTTCTCGAATTATGTGATTTCATCATTTAATTTTTTTAAATTATGCTTACCTTGCGACTAGCATGACTAGTTGCCCTTGATCATATTTGATGCAACCTTTATGCTTCCGTGATGCGCTAGGGCCTAAACCATAAGCTTCAGCTCTCACGGATCATGACGTGGAAGATGGATGCTAGCCGTGAAATCTAAAATAGAGTCCATGCAAAAGAACAGTATATGGACCCTACAGGATCCACCTAAAGGGGTAACATGTATTGGGTTTAAATTTATCTTCAAGAGAAAAAGGGGATCTGATGGGAAGGTAGAGACATTCAAGGTACGACTTGTAGAAAAGGGCTACAAACAGAGAGAAGGCATCGACTACGATGAGACATTTGTCTCATGTGGTCATGCTCAAATCCCTCAGGGCATTGCTAGCTATAGTTACACATCATGACTATGACATCTGACAGTTGGATGTCAAGACTACATTCCTCAATGGATACGTGAGAAGGATATCTATATGGAGTAGCCCTAGGGTTTCATTATTGAGGAAGGCAAATATGCAAGCTAAAGGAATCCATCTGTGGGCTCAAACAAGCTTCTCATAGTTGGAGCATAAGATTTAATAAAACCATAAAGAGTTATGAGTTTGTCCAGAATCTTGATGAGCCATGTATATACAAGAAGCTTAGTGGGAGCACCATTATGTTCATAGTGCTTTATGTAGATGACATCCTTATCATTGTGAATGATACATGGATGATGACTAGTGTTAAGGTCTGGTTATCCCATACATTTGAGATGAAATATCTTGGAGAAGCCTCTTATATCTTGGGTCTGAAGCTGTCCAAAATAGAGAAAAGAGGATTTCATGATTGTCCTAACATGGGTACATTTAGAAGATCTTGGAAAATTTTCATATGGAAAATTCCAAGAAAGGCATCATTCCCTTAATACACGATATATACATATCTAAATGGATGGGTCCTCAACATGTTGAGGAAAAGAAGGTCATGGCTGGATGCCCATACACATCAGGTATGGGGAGCCTAATGTATGTCATGATGTGCACAAGGCTAGATATCTACCATGCAGTGGAAGTGGTAACCTGTTACCAATCCTGTTATGAAGAACAACATTAGAATGCAGTGAAGAACATCTTCAAGTATCTAAGACGGATGTAAGGTTACATCTTAGTCCATGGAGATGGTGATCTCTATGTCTTAGGATACACAGATTTAGACTCCCAATTTGACTTAGATGATTGCAGGTAAACTTCAAGATTTGTATTCTTATTGAATGCCAATGTTGAGAGCTGGAGAAGCAAGAAGTAGGATACCAGAGTTGATTCAAAAATAGAAGCTGAGTACATTGCCACATCAAATGCTGCAAAAGAGGTGGTGTGGTTGTGAAGGTTCATCTTGGAGCTATGCGTAATTTCCTCATATACTCCCATCCCATTACTCTGCGATAACACATAAGTCATAGATCAAGTGAAGGAACTCAGATGACGTCAAAAGAGCAAGAACATGAAGAGGAAATACCACATCATTCGGGAGATTCAGAAGCATGGTGACATCGTCGTCACCAATTTGGCCTATGCCAACAATGTTACATAATCTCTTACCAAACCTTTGTCCCATAAACTTTTTGACCATGATGTAATGAGTATGAGTTTAAGGATTGTACCTGAATGGTTCTGAGATATAGTGGGAGATTGTTGGACATGTGAGCCTTGGGCGAACCATTTCTAGAATAAAAGTTATTGGTTTCACTCCCAGTCTGAGATAAATAAGTGCATGCACTTATAAGGTTCCTTCATACAATTAGGGTTATGTACCATGACTATCTTAATAACCTTATAGCTGTTGATCTAATGGTTGGATCATAGAGGATGGTCCTAATATGATATCTAAAGAGTTAGATCGAGGACTCATCTAGCACTGTCAAATGATTATCAAATGAGGATCTCCAGCCTGAGAAGGAGATGGAAATCCTTACTTTAATATCTCATATCGGACCTACCTCTTGATGCATGCCCTCTGCATAGGAATAGAGATTCAGATGTGTCAGCTAAGTTAGGTAGAAGGGTTGACTTGATGAGATCGAGGCTAACCCTATCCCTCTTTACATAAGTTACATGCAATTGTTGCATAAATTAAAGTCCCTTTCTCTCCACATGTCCAATCTCTCTCTCTCTCTCCATAACCTTATGTTGTCCCCTGCCCAAGGTCGGTGGAGATCGTGATCTTTGTTGTGATGCCGTCGTGCTGCTAGACCGGTTGCTCGAGGAACTCTGTTCTCTTATGTGCATCATGCTCATGAAGAACATGAGTGATTTTGTGAGATGAAATCAGGAGCTTTCTTGCTTGAATTGTCATAGGGGATTGCGAGAAGTATGTGACTCGGCATCACGCCCACAAGTGCACTCTCGTCGGGCCGAACTTGAGTCAGGGTCCTCTTTGTTTAGATGATGAGGATTACAATCACACTTCAAGAGGTAAGCTTAAACTCGTGTGGTCTCGATGAAACAACATGGGAAGGGTTCCCATACCATGTGGTTTCATCTTAAAATTTATGTTTTTCTGTTGCCATGCCAACTAGTATGACTAGTTGTCCTTGAACCCATATGATACAATTTTTACGCTTCCATGATGCCTAAGGCCTAACACATTGCCTTCACAAAGATCAATATGATGCTACAAGAGGTAACCCTAATACTAATTTATGACCAAGATGAAATGTCATGGGAATGTTTCCCATATCATGTGGTTTCATCCAAAAAAAATTAATTTCCGCTACCCTTGCGACTAGTATGACTAGTCGACGTAGATCGCATAAGATGCAATCTCCACGCTTTTGTGATGCATGGGATGAATACCATCACCTTCAAATGGGGCCTTTTTTAAGGTCTCTACATGTGATCCAAACTCAAGGGAACATGGTTTTGGATATCTGATGCACAGGGACTTGTTGTTTTTGCATAGATGCATTTTTCATATAACTTTTTGCTCATATGAAAAGGTTACTGTTATGTCCTATTTGAAAGAATTTGGGGATACATAAATGTATCTAAAATTATATTTCATCAATGGTTGGCATTGAACGAGTATCATTTTAAAAAAACCCAAAAATTCCCACAGTGTCGTTGTTTTTGCATGTAAATTTGGATTGGTAACTAAATATTTTTTGGCTACTATTGTTCTATCATGAAATATGTTAAAAACATATTAATTATTTAAGAACTAAACTAATGAACTGTTCGTAGTTATTTTGCATGATTCCGACTTTGTTTGCTCTATATATGTGATATTTAGTGGAGATGGGTCGAAAGATGATTGGATCATCTCAAGAAAATTTTTATTGTGTTTATTATTAATCATTAATCACGAAAACTATGAATTTTCTATAACTAAATGATATTTAATATATTTAGAGAAATAGTTGGTAATCATCAACCTCTATTGAATGAATGTTTCATGACAAAATCCTAATTCAAACTACAATAGTTGAAGTTCAACTTTTACATACAAAACCAAACTTGTTTGCATGATATGACAAGAAATTTAGGATTGTTTAAATATGCCCAAGTTTCTAAGATATTATTATATAGTATCATGTCGGTCATCAAGAGCATATGACCGATAAAACCTCTTAGTACAATTTGTACCAATTGTGTTGTCTTGAATTTATTCGGTGATAGTGTCTAGGCCGTAGATATGCTAATGGGTCAACTAATTGGCACCCTGTGCTACTTTTGCAGTAGAAAAATACTCACGGCTAACATTATATGTCTGACACGGCTTGATCCGTTTCAAGGATGGGTAGCATGAGAAGTCTCTGCGTACTTTAAACAATAATTGGAATAATACAATTGTACAATACGAGGGTGTATACTATATAGTAATATCAAGCAAATTAAATTATTAGTAATTATTGCTAATAATAATATTTTTTGGATTTTATCTTTTCTTACTTTATGTGGGGTTTTCATTATATTTAATATTTTTATGATTTTTTTACTTTTTTTCTATTTTTCATTTTAGATTTTTAATTTTGTATTTTGTTTTAAATTTTACAAGTTTTAATTTCTTTTTTATTTTTTAAAAGTAAATAATATTATATAGGTAATATGTATAATATATAAATAATATTCCTTTTTTGATTTTTTAAATAAGTTAAATAAATCCAAAATAAAGAAAATAAAATATTTTGGGGTTTTAATATTTTTTCTATTTTTTTTGTTAATTTTTAGGATATTTTTCTAATTTCTACGGATTTTTAAATTGATAAAAAGGCAAAAAAGTGAATATGTTAATTACGCAAACTTGATTAGAGTTTTAAAAATATTTATAAGTAAAAAATAAACATTAAAATATTTTTTCATATATATAATATATAATAAAGAAAATTCATAAATAGAAATATATTTATGTATTTGTATATAATTTTTGCTAATTTTTATAACATTTTTAGGGTTTTGAAATTTTTAGCTTTTATATTTTGTATTTTTTAGTGATTTTTGGGTATGTGATAGAATATAATATAATCTAACTAATATGATTTTTTGAAATTTTTAGAATATATTTTAATTTTTAAGAATTTTTAACTTCTAAATTTGGAAAATATGCATGTTTTTGTATTATTAGAAATAGGAAAATTAATTTAAATGTACAGTAAAAATAGATGTGAAAGATCTATGTTCCAGGCATCTATCCTAATTTCCCTATGATTTCTAGCATAAAAAAGATAGTTAATAAAAAATATAATTCACAAAATAAAATTACACAACATAATAAGGACCTATTCACAATTTTTGAAAACTGAATATTCATTTCAAAATAGGTCCTATAAATTTAGGGTGGTACACAAACAATAACCATAACCTCATGTGGAGAACTACTTGAGGTGACATGTCAAAGGACCTATTTGCAAATACTGAAGAGTTCAAGGTCCTAGATGCAAACTTAATATCTACGAGACAATTAAAATACAAAAATTCAGAGGTTCTCAGTGCAAATATACCAGAAAGCACGTGCCTCCTCACATGCAAGCGCAGATTGATTAACGGCTTTTGAGTGCTGCTTATTCTGATCGGACGTTACACATGTGATACCTTTTTGTTCTTAATCAATGGCCCATATTAGATGAGAGCTGCGCTTTTCATCGTATGATGGGAAAGATAGCTGCAAGAATAGGGAAGGACTCTGTTTTGAAGTTCCTTTGATCGGTGATATCTCCTCGCTCCGGCCAACTACTGAATAGTTGATGGTCCTAAAAGGTCGACGGTGCTCGTCCACGTCCGCAGGTACCTTCAGATAGCTCTGGGCCTCGTCGTAGGAGGCCTGAAGGTCCGTTCTTTCTCCAGCCATCTAAAGCTTCAAACTTGATTCAAATCACTCCCATAAGAGGTGCTCGGTGACTCACACAAGCACAAAAAAATGAAGGGCTCAAGGGAGAAGCTCCTTGACCCAGAAGTGAAGCTAAATAGTATGAAAATGGGGTGAATGGGTGATCTCCGACGTGCAACAGAGGAGGAGATCTGACGACCTGATATGACCAAGATTAGGGTGATCTGATGGTCGGATCAGATGGAGAATGTGAAGGGGAAGAAGATGAGATATGTGGTGCGTCAAAATAGGTTGATTGTGATGAGGAACAAAGGCCGGAGCTTAGTACCCCGAAAAACTATGATTTTTGGATTTTAATGAAAACAAGATGAAATGGATTGAAATTAAATGCTAAATAACTAAAAAAATAGCTCAAACCTGGTTGGGAGACCTGGGAGAAGACCTCGCCTGAGACTAACTCCGGTAATGGTGGATCGACCTCCTCTGCCCTTCTCCTCACTATGGAATCGTCGAGGTTCACCTCATGTAACTAGGGAACACTCCAGCTATGAGATATTGGGGTTATGGGTGGATGAAAATGGATAAAAATTGAGCTGGAAGGGGTGGATTTGATTTTATAGCGGAGATGAAGGGTGATTTTGGAATTGGACTTGTGCCACGATTTAAGGGAGTTAGTGAGACCTATGAATATGGCATGGTAGTCCTTGATCGTGCACACAATTTTCGTGTCAGGCTCGAGGTGACCAGAAGCGTGGAGGAGGCGTGAAAAGTGGTGAAGAGAGGGAGGTTTGAATGTACACCAGGGTTAGGCCGTAGAGGGGGGTGTTGTCCAGGGGGTCAACACTCCTCGCATTTTGATTGGTCCAGGTATACCACTACATGACAAAAGGAAATGAAAAATATGAAATAATTAAGATTAAAATAATAAATGATTTTATCTTAAAATAGTTAAATCATGAAAAATGTTTATTATTTTCTAAACAATTTCATGGTGATTTTTATTTCTTTACAACCTTATTTAATATAGTTCATTATTATATACTATTATCTATAGGAATATATACTTTTATATTATGTATTTATATTTTATTTTGTTTTTATACATAATTCTATATTTACATAATTTATGTTTACAACATTATTTAATACATATTTACATATGTTGATGGTATTTTTATTATTTGATTTATATGTATAATAAAATACATGTACTTAACATAGGTGTATTATACATATATATTAAAGTTTATTATTTATTTATGGTATTTTTAATTACTTTTAACTTATATGTATATTATTTATAGATATTATATAATATATATAATTATTTAAAAATACAAAGAAATTAAAATGTAAAGAATAGAATAAATTTTTATATACATATGTACAAGTAGCTAGATACCCCAAGTAGCCGACTTTTGATCTTAACTCTAATTTAAATGAAACCACCTTCATTTGAAAGATAATTTAATTAAAAATACAATGGAGGTGAGTTTGGTTTAGTTTGAATTCACATAGAGAAGATATTGATCAATGAAATTATGCTTGTAGTTTTTTCAACTGAGTGTATCGGGTTACTTGTGCATGATTTACTTTTACAATATTTTTATTATTTTCTATACATTAATATGTATAAGTTCTATATTGAACACTTTATTATTTGAAGTGTGTATAATGATAAATAAAGGAGTATAAGTTTGAGCTATTTACACAATATATTTCATTTATATTTTCTAGGGTTTATTGGTATTCTTGTATAATATTTCACCCTATCTACCTCTACTTTATTCTTGATCGACCTAGTCAATATTTGAATTGGTCTTGGGGTTCAGGGTCAGTCAGTATCCTTGATACTTCCTTTATTTTTCTTTTCTTTCTTTATTCTTTTATTTAAGGTTTAATTACATGTATCTACACGGTACCTGTACAGTAATAGAGTATTGATTTGTGCAAGTTATTGATATTTATATGCATTTATCCAGGAATTTAAAGCTTAAATGAATAAATAAAGGTGAATAAATGGCTATTCATCACATCCCTATACTTAGTTTTGCTAGTCCCTAGCAAATACTTATTAGGAGAATACGTGTTGAAAGAGAAGATAAAGAAAAGGAAATAAAGAACTTAGAATGATTATGATTCTTAAACTTATTTTCATAAAATCAAACTTTGGAGATTAGTCAGACTTTTGGATTTTTAGTTTGTCAGAATCTTTTTGGGAACATGATTTAAACTTTAACATCCCTCAATTTCTACAATCCTTTATTCAGTTCACCTCAATAGTCAGGTCATAATAAGTCTTTTCATACGCAAACTCTTATGACTATGAAACTTGTACAATGCATGTGAAATATATCTCCCCACATCTGAAGTGGCAAAGAAACAGTCTTCCTCAGCAAGTTGACCCTAATTCCCCATTCTAGCTACTCTTTCCTTGAGGAGCAGGGTATTCCCTTCTAAATTCAAGTGCAACCGGCTCAAGAAGAGGGGTAGAGAAGAAGAATGGAATGTTACCTATGTAGCCGCATATCCTTTGGGGCTTGGCCAATGTAGCCCAGTCTCGTGACCTATGTAGTCGCATATCCTTTGGGGCTTGGCCAGTGTAGCCCAGTCTCCAGCTGCAGGCAGCCTTGCAACCTTTTACTTTGAAGCATAAACCTTGCTTATTGATACAACTCCAACGGGAATGATTTTTCATTAACTTTTTCCCGTTTATTTTTTTGGAGTTTTATTTCATACTTACTTTTTTTCGATGTATATGTACATCATCATTACATAAGGAATTTTTTTCTTGAGCCAGTGGACTATCCCTCTTTTGAAGCTTTATTGTAACCCACAAGATTTTTGAGAATTTTTTCCTATTTGTATGAATACCTCATCCTCCTCTTTCTTACTTTCTATATATATTTACTATTGAAAAAGAATATATATAATATATATAATATAAAAAGAAAATACAAAATCAATAAATTAAAAATCAAAATATAAAAATTAAAAATAAAATAAAAAATATATATAAAAATTTAAAAACCCACAAAAATTTGCTTGCTGGTAGGCATTTGATCACTATCACATTTTTGTGCATTTTTGCCTTGATCTATCTTGCTTGCTCCCTGTGTTCGACACTCTACACATACTTGCACACTATACACACTTATTGTAGAGTTATAATAAATTTTGACTCCACAGTTGCTTTTCATTGCTTGATTGATATTGTGGGTTGATTGTTGACTTAATCCGGATTTTCGTATGGTCGATTCAGCGACTGAGTTCCCGCCTTGTGTGGAACTTAAGACCACCAATTTTGGGGTTAATCAAGAGCCTCAGCATCGCGGGAGGAGCCCCAGATCGTGAAATTTTGGAGGAACAAGGGATTACACCTCAGTGTTCGTCCTTGTTCTTCATGAAGAGCAAGGACCGTCCGGTGAAGGTGTATCTCCAGGTTATATCATCATCGTTAGATCAAGACCAAACCGATACAGTCCCCCGCCATCCGATACACGTAAGTGGATCGTCCCCAACTATCGGATGGCACACGAAAGGGGTATATTTCCTATGCACCCCTCTGCCTTTGCATATTGTATTTTAGTACATAAAATATTGTCTGGAATGTCGATAATGTCGTAAAATTTACACAAAAGCCCCCAAGCTTTCCTATGTCTTACACCTTGGTCCATGCCAACTCAGCGCACGTGGTTCCCCACACGAGTTTGGGCATTTTGAAGGCACGACCCTCCAAGTTTTGATATTTTTTTAGTATATAAACTTGCATATTCAATATATATTTTGTGGAAAATTGTAAAGAGGACTTGAACTTTTTATGTAATTTCAAATATACCCCCGTCGGGTGGCTTTAATTTAAATATTCATGGATTTATAGCATGAGAGCCCTGGATTTTGGTTTAGGGTTCGCAAATGGCCAAAACTTTATTGTTTATTGCAATTAGGTCCCCACCAGCACATTTATATTTATATACTTGTTTATTTTTTTTAAAATACCTCCTATTTGTATTTAATTTAGAAAATGCACAAAAATGCTTTGGATGATATATTTTCATGTCTTAATTTTTATTTTGCATTCTTGGTCTTTGTGTATTTATTAAAATTCAGTAAGTGAGCCTTAACCTATTTAGGTTAAAAAATACCAAACAATATAAAACCACTTTGAAAAATCCCCCCAAAAACATAGCATGTCTTATTATTTTACAACTCCAGAAACCAAATCCCCTAAAAATAGAAAAAGAAAATGACTAAAAATTAAAAAGCTCCAAAATCCAGTAAAATGGGAAAATACCAAAAATCCAAAAATATTTATTTTCATCTCTACTTTTTATTTATATTATCATTTATATATTAAAATTGATTTGGATAAATTTTTGATATTGTTTGCTATTTCTAAATCTCAAATCAATTCGGGCTATTTATTTAATCCCGGTTTTGGGATATTTTTTACTGTAAAAATCCATAAAAATTAGCAAAAAATCCCCCAGTCACAAAAGTAATAAAAAATTATATAAAATACAAAAACATTTTATTCTGTAATTTTTGGTTATTTTTCATTGTATTCATAAATATATTATCTTGTATTGTATATATAGTCATATATATTCCTATATTATATCCATTAAAAAGAAAAAGGAAATTAAACATCAGAAAATATAAATAGAGATTAAAAAGTACAAAATTAAAAACATATATATATATATTAAAATCCAATATATATAACATTAAAAACCCATACAAAAAGATCAAGAGGATAATTGTGTACATAATTCACATTGATTAGGAATAATCATTAGGATGCTTGGCTTGCTCTCCGTGATTCGTCCTCTACATACTTATACACTGTACATCTTTGTTTGTAGAGTAAAATAAATTATGCCTCACATTTGTAAGGTTACTCATTGCTTATTCATATACTGCGAGTACTTGTTGATGGAGCATGGGATCTTGTGAGTGGTCGCCTCAGTGATAATCCATCTTTGCTTATTCAGTGAGGCTAATTTTAGACTCTCGTTGGATCTTTGCTCATTAAATGGCATTGTTGCCTGGGAGAAACATAGTGCAGCCTACTTTGTGCATATTATTCTTTTATTTTATTTCTTGCGTATATGCTTATCTCTTCTTTCTTTTACTTGTGCATATCTATAACTCTTATTTATTTGCACATATTCTTTGATTATTGTGCTAATATACCTCTTTTGTTGTGTTTACTACGAGGGCTTGCTACGTGAGGACAACTTCTTAGGGAGTCGAGTCAGCCGAGCTTGGTGGAGACTGGTCTTGTTCCTTGACTAGTTCAAGAGGCTACAATCACATCGAAGATAAGACTTAGCGTAGATTTTTAGATTAGGATTTTATTTTATTTTGGTGAGAGAGTGATTCATTTATTCATTATTATTTGTAATAATTTTTTACTTGGACAATACTATATTCAACGAGGTCCATTACCCGGGTGATTGTTCACCCGGGGGTCTCGTCATGGTTTCCTCGAGCTTTCATCGCTTTTCTTTTACTTTATTTCCCGATGTTTTGAGTTTTCTGCCATTTCTTTTTATTTTTTTCTGTGCATGGAGCCCCTAGACTCTAGGATTGCTTGAATCAGTAATTAGGTCCAAACCCTAACAAGAATCATGTGCCTATAGTCTCTTACTTTTGGATCTAATCAAATTAATAATTATCAACCACTTGGACTTGAATCTATGCACCGAGAGAGCCATCATACAATGCTGGCAGGACCGGTTGTGATAGGCACTGAGATGTCTCGAAGACCAAACTCTCAGGTTCATTTATGCATAATTGGCATGTGGTTCTTCACGACTAATAGCAGCTATTGTTTAGGACGATTTTATCGATTGCACACTACCATATAGATATGTTTAAAAATTCTATTTTGCATACCACATGGAGAGAGATGAGAAGCACTGTAAGTCCTCTAACTCTGCATGCATCATTAGATTCTATGGTGAGACTTCCATCATTGAATGGACTTGCACGACTTTTCTGTTATTTCCCTCTGATTTTGAGTAAAAAATTTACAAAATCGTTAGGTGCTTTCATGCAAAATATCCAAAAAAGTGAAAATAAAAAATCTAAAACAAGGGGATTGTTAAATAAACTTTCACCTTAATTAAAATCTGTAATGGACTTCATTACTTTGGGTCATAAAGCCCTCATTATTTTTAGGTACTTTAAGAGGGGACAAAAAACCCTCCCACGAGAGAGGCGCAACTCACTAAGGATTAGAACCAAAAATCCGGTCTGTAATTGTCTTATGTATCGCCTGGATTTCCGAAGTATTGGCGCTTCTATCGTACGTGACCGAGTAGGGCCTTGTCTTGTCATCGATGGTGTTCCCGCCTTGTGCGGAACATCGACTTGGTCCGAAGTACCGAGCTTAGGCCATTCTCTCACGGGTGTGTCTGTCTCGACAATTTGCGTCCGAGTAGGTCCTTGGACGCTCACGGGCGATTCCATTACGAGCAAGATCTGAAGTAGTGTTTCGCCTATTGGCTTCCTCCCTCTTATTCTTTGGCTGATTAGGGATCCAAGAAGGGTTACAAAGACATCAAAAAGTACAGACTACATGTTACAAAGGAGGGAGGCAAGTACGAGATACTTTTCCGATAGTACTCTCGCTCCTATAGGGTTAGCGTCCAAGGACTTGTTAAAAGATATGCATGAAATAACAACTCTAAAAATGGAAATATAAAAATAGTTGAACCCTTATGAATTGACATGTTTAGAGTTGGTGAACCCATTTTGTATTGTGTATTGCATGGACCTATATTAAGGTTCAAAGATCAAGTCCCACACATTTGCGTAAAATTTTGTCTATTTCTCCTCTTTGACCTCATGCTCGCTTAGAGTCTTTCTACTGTTTTACACTCCCTTTATTCCTAGTTGAACATCATATCTTTCTTCCTGCATCAATCTTCTTGTCCCTCTGCGATGTTGATCCATGGATGGTCTAGTCGAGGCTCCACCACCACCTACATCGATTCCATGAACTCAACATCATCCGTAATTCAAGGCGATTCACGTTCGAACCATGCGAATCGATCTCCAGACTCCTCATCTTCTTTCCACTCTTCTACTATTTCTCAATAAATCGGGACCACTCTTGTCCCGTGTCCACCCATTGCGAATAAAGATTGATTTCAGTTTAAATCTTTTTCTCCATTCATGACCATCTGGGATTGAACCTAATCTCAGAGTCATCACTGTAGCTGGCATTTAGTTTCACAAAGTGGTCTAATCAGTATTCTCTTGCATTGTAGATAGAAGCCAGTCCTAGATCCCAATCCAAAATTCATTTCTTCAGATTTAGACCCAAAGATGGCTCCTCAAGGAAAAGGGAAAGGACAACAACTCCCTAGATAGAGCATAACCAGATGCCCGATCAGAACCAGGTGAATGCTCAGTTGCTGGCTCCATTCAAGCTATCCAACGCAACTGACTGAGCAAGCACTCGTGCAAACCGCATTTCAAGACATGCTAAATGACATGAGGAACAAACCAACAGGAGGAGGAGGAGGTGGTGAAAGACCTCGTGATGATCTAGAAGAAGAAGAACCAAGGAATGTGAGCCCGAAACCGACGCTGAAAGAGACTCATAATCCCGGAGACAGTTGTATGACCGAGTGGATTTGCATCCCATAGGTACACGCTCACTTCGAGCTGAAGCCTTAGTTCCTTGTGCTCCTACCCTCGTTCTAATGGAATACCAATGAGGAACCATACATCACTTGCAATAGTTCTCTCACGTCTACAAAACTACCTACTACCCTCCATCTCATTAGGTGTAGTCAAGATGATCGCATTCCCCTCCAGAATCCAAGACAAGGCCTTGTACTTGGTCAACCATTTGGAAAAGGTCGTGACGACCTAGGAGGAACTTAAATCTGCATTCCTTCACAAGTTTTACCCTCTTGATCGGCTCAACCAGTTGCGAGCCAGGATTAGCAACTTTTCTCAGTCTACCCACGAGTTCATACATGAAGTCAGGGAACGATTCACTGATCTGCAGGAGAAGTGTCCCCACCATGAGATACCGGAGATCAATTTGATCCAACACTTCTTCAGGGCTTAATTGTAGAGAGCCAGAGATTAGTCGACACTACTTGTGGGGGATCCCACTTTAATAAGGATGAAGATGTAGTCTGGTAGATCTTTGAAGAAATGGTCGAGGGAGAGGCCACCTTCTCTTCATCTTATGTGTATTAGAGACAACCCAAGGTCCACTAGAAGCCATTGCACATGGCAACGTATCGCGAGGCAGAGAGAGATGATATCTCCAACCTCAACATCATTGGGGTCCATCTCTCAAAGGTTGATATTATAGAGAAACGATCACAAGATCTGGAGGAATTAGGTGTGATCGAACAAAGAAACTAGAACCTGGACAAATTGGATCAAATTACCAAGCAAATGGAGTTATTGGTAAGTACCATCAATGCCTACCAGTCTACGACTCCATCGCCCGAGACTCCCGTTGAGAAGAAGGACGAGACATCACTGTCAGGGTAGCCTCAATCGAGTTAGCAGCAACCGACAGTTCAACACGTGTACTACATGTAGACTCCTAACGAGGCACCACAGCAGCAACAATTGGTGGTCTACCAGTCGGAGCCCTTGTCATTCTATGATCCATTCTCACCTCTACTGCCTCATTCAGGAGGTGAACGATGTATGGTCGAATGGCGTACAACTAGCCCGTCCAAGCGAGCCTCAGCAGGGCAAGCCTGCCAATCTCGTTCGTTCCCTCAACATCAAGGTTGGAGATTTGCCCAGTCCCAGCCTCAGTCTCTGTACCATCAGTCTCCACAATTCCATAACAATTGGAGACAAACTCATAGTACTCGCAACCGTCGTACTGCCAGCACCAACCGTACTATTAGTACGTGGCTGCACCTCATCAGCAATATCCTCCTCCTTACCAGCATTAACATCAACTTCCTCCACCTCAACAACAATACCAACAACACGCATATCAACCTCCGCACCATCAGCCACATCGTGGTCAACACGCTGAACCTTCTGAGGTGGTTCCTGTGAACCCGAGCCTCAATTGCTTGGCCCAAATAGTAAAGGGTCTAAAAGAAATGACAAGGAAGTTGGATGACCAGACGACCACCAAAACTTCGATTCCGACCCAGATCGAAACCAACCCCAATAATTTTAAGAGAAAAGAGCAGGTAGAATGTGATGTTTGGTCATTTCCTGTAGACTCAGATGATTGTGATTTTGCTTTGTCTAATGTTGTTACTCTCAGGAGAGGTAGGATATTGCCTCCGTCTGCCACTATCAGGGGGAAATAAAGATTCCTCTGGTGAATTGTCATCTTCTACATCAGTCGTGCCAACTACAGGTCTAGGTGAGGAAGAAGAAGGAGGAGGAGCCATGCCAGCCACCACCATTTCCAATAAAAAGAACAAAAAATCAACAAAATAAAAAGGATCAAAAAGATAATCGCAGTCGAAGTGAAGCCACACTAGCCGTGGAGGAGTAATCACCAACTGTCGGTCCAACACCAACCGATGGAGCAGAGACCGTCGTTTTTGGATGTCCACCCCATGCTAGTGATTGTACACCTTTATGCAGTGCGGATGTACAAGATATTGTGGACAAGAAATTTGTTGTATATAAGAACAATGCTTTTGATTTCAGTTTTGTAAATATTCCTTTTCCTGATGCAATAGAAAAATCCAAAAAAATGCAAAAAGAAAAAAGTGCATTGTCTGATCCATCTGTGGTGGATATTCTCGAAAATTTAACTGTTGATTTGCCATTAATGCAAGCCATGGAATACATGTCCACTGTGAAGAAGGGATTGAAGAAGGCATGTACAAACTAGCGTCAATCAAACCGCAACAACATACGCCGGCGAGATGAGAAACATGTCCTCACCATGGTTACGGTTGCATCTATCAACAATATTTCCGATAAGAAGCATGATAAAGGAGCACCCTTGATAAGATGTAAGATCTTTGATAAAGATTTTGAGCAACCTTTGCTTGACAGTGGATCTTCAATCAACAATATGCACACCTCATTGCTCATTGAATTGGGCTGGGACCACTCAAGCCAACACGCATGATCCTTCAGTTCACTGATAGATCAATCAAGTGACTTCGAGGTTTACTGGATGACGTCGTCATAACAGTGCAAGACATGTAGTTTCCTATCAATTTTGGTGTCCTTGATATGGACTCTCTTGCATCCTTACTCCTAACCCCAATTATTCTTGGTCGACCATTCCTGCACACTGAAGAAGCTGTGGTTGACTATGGGTCGGGAAAGATCACGTTCTATTCGAGCGACAACCAAGTCACAATGGATATGGTTAGTGAACCAAGAGTTGTGGCTGATCAAGGTCAAGCAGAACCATCTGAAGCAAACTGTGACTTCATTGTAGATACCAGAGATACACAATTTCCTTTGAATGATACATGGGTTCAGGAAATCCTCTTTACAGAGGACCTGGAGAACATAGTCTTCACATGTTTCGATGTCAACTGGGGGAGAGATTTCAATTTGTTACTGCATCTTTTTGATTCACAATATACATGCCAACTTGAACATGATGAATTCATTGATGAATTATTCAGCACATTATCAACAGAACCACATGTGTCTGAGGTGAGCATTACCTCCAAAATCATGGCTAATCATCCACCTACTAGCACAGTTTCTGAAGTGACCGAGAAGCAAGCCATATTAGAACCAGAATTAAAGACACTTCTGGCAAGCCTCAAGTATGCCTTCCTCGCGAGAGCAGAGAATATGTATCCGCTCATCATCAACAACAGGTTGACTCCGGATCAAGAATCTCGACTCCTCGAAGTTCTAGAGAAAAACTGCAAGGCACTTGGTTGGCACGTGTTAGACCTCTGCGGGATAAATCATGCTCTGTGCCGGCACCATATTTACTTGGAAGAATATGCCAAGACATCCCGAGAGTTTCACAGAAGATTGAACCCAAAATTACGGACGCATGCTTCATTTACCCCATCTCCGATTCAAAATAGGTGAGCCCCTAACATGTAGTTCCGAGGAAATCATGCTTACCGTGGTTACAAATGAAAGAGGAGAGGAGATTTCTACTCTAGTACTGACATCCTGGCATATATATGTTGATCACCACTGCCTTAATGCTGCAACAAAGAAGGGCCACTTTTCCTTGCCATTTATTGATCAAATCCTAGAAAGATTGGCTGGAAAGGAGTTCTTCTACTTTCTGGATGGGTACTCCGTGTACAACCAAGTGGCAACCGCCCCCGGAGATCAAGAGAAGACTACCTTCACTTGCACGTTCGACACCTATGCTTTTAGAAGAATGCACTTTGGGTTGTGCAATGCACCTGCCACAATCCAGCGATGCATGCTTGTAGTTTTCACCGATATGGTTGGTAGTTTTCTTGAGGTATTCATGGATGACTTCTCTGTCTATGGTGATAGCTTTGATTCTTGTCTTCAGCACCTAGACAAAGTACTTCATAAATGTTGAGAAGTCAATCTTGTATTATCTTGGGAAAAGAGCCATTCCATGGTCACTGAAGGGATTATGCTGGAACCATGTCGTTTCCAAGCGTGTCTTGGGAGTTGACTCAGCAAAGGTATATGTGATAGACAATCTAGATCCACCTCAAAATGTTGGAAATGTGGGGTCATTCCTGGGCATGTGGGTTTCTACAGGAGATTCATTAGAGATTTCAACCGGATCGCCCTACTTCTCACTGAATTGATGTGCAAGGAGATCGAGTTTCATATTGATCAGTAGGTTCTCCTTTCATTCCATCAATTGAAGGAGATAATCACTCAAGCTCCAGTCCTACAACCGCTTGATTGGTCTCTGCCATTTGAGATCATGATGGATGCGTCAGATTTTGCAGTTGGGGCCATGTTAGGATAGAGAAAGGAGATGCCTACTCCATTCACTATGTCAACAAGACATTATATAAAGCCCAACGTAACTACACTTTTACATAAAAAGAGTTGCTGGCCGTGGTTTTCACACTCGACAAGTTCAGATCCTATCTGCTTAGATCTAAAGTCATCATCTATACTAACCACTTTGCTATCCGACACTTATAACAGAAAAAGGATGCCAAGCCCAGACTAATCAGGTGGATCCTTCTCCTCCAGGAGTTCGATTTGGAAATCAAAGACAAGCCCGGAGTTCATAGCGTGGTAGCAGATCACCTCTCGTGAATTGAACAGTAAGAGCCTCCACTAGGCCACACACCCATCATAGACACCTTTCTTGACGAGTCAATTTTGGTCGTGGATTCACTCCCTTGGTATGTTGATATTGTGAACTACCTCATTTTCGGTGTAGTCCCACAAGATTGGACGAAAATCAAGAAGGACAGATTCTTGTTCACTATCCATTTCTACCAATGGGAAGACCCACTTCTATTCAGGTAAGGAGCAGACTGCATTTTATGACAGTGTATCCCTCAGGAGGAGCATCATAGTGCCCTCGAGCATTGTCATTCACTCAAATCTGGTGGACACCACTCTGGGGACAAAACGACATCAAAAGTACTGTAGTGTTGCCTCTACTGGCCGATGAATCCATGATTCATTAACATTATATTTGCATTTTGTCTTAAAACCCTACATGTAACTATGCATTAAATCTCATCTTTTATCAAAATCATATTCATAAATAAAAATGCACTTTTATGCATCAAAAACATATAAACAAATAAAAGAACAAAAAAAGGAAAGTAAAGAAGCCAGATTGTAAATATGTATATATGTACAATATGACTTATATAATATAACTATAGATGAAAGATATATTTATATAACAAATCCTAGAAATCGAGTCAACATGGATTGGTCGACAAACAAATAAGTAGTGGGAGACAAGGAAAGAAATCCATAAAAATAATTAAATATTCACTTCATACATTCTTCATTATTTATTAAATAATTATCAAATCTTCATTGTTTAATTACTTCATATATATTTTCACTAAACTTTATTCCTAATTATTTCTAAAAATGTATAGAAAAATAGAAAAATAAGTTAAAAATATTATCTTATACATATGCCAAGAAATCCAACTTTTAAATTGTCAAATTCTCAATTTTCAAACATCATAACTTCCTCATATGAACTCCAGTTTCACTCTACACACCTATAAAGTTCATAAAATAATATTCTCCAATTAATGAAGGTGATTTCACTAAAATCGGAGTCTGTTTGCAAAAAGTCAGGTTTGGGATGACAAGGGGGTTTCTGGACTATTTATTTTATCTAGAACACATTATTTATAATTTCATTAATTTTATAATTTTTAATTATTTTCATGATCTTATATTTCAACTATAATTTATTTTAGAATTTTTTGAAATTATTTAATATTTTAAATAAATAAAAAAACACTAATTTATAGATGAATTTGAAATATGTAATTTATGCTCTTTTTTTAATATTCTTAATTTAATTTATAAAAATCCATAAAGATTCATATATACTATATTAATTATCCTAATAATTAATAAAATATAAAAATTGATATATTATTTATAAATTATGAAACTAAAAATACAATACATATTTAATAAGTATACTATATGCATATTTATTAATATAATATTTATATTTCATAAAATATGTATTATTTATAAATATTAATTATTCCATAATTTAGATAAATCCATTATTTATATTTTTTGTTTTTATTTCTAATTTAAGTAATGTTATTTATTATTTAATATCGATTTTATACTCTCTTTATTTCCCCGACCTCCCAGATGTTGACATGTATCAACACCCGATTCTTCTTCCTCAAGAACACGTCGTTATATGTTGTTCCAACTACCTCTCTTCTCCCATTTCTTATTGTGACACCTTACCACCTAAATCTAATCCAAATCCTCCATTATATTCTCCTAACATCCTACTTCCACGCAAACCATTGATTGCACCCTAACCTCTTCTCGTTTTATCTATAAATCACTCCAAAGTTGGCTGGAGCCAACTAACTCCTCCTTCAACCAGAACCAACTGACCGAACCTCCAACTTCCTCGCATCGTCCCGACCATCCACGGTAGTGACAACACTCAAGGTCGATGACTCGTGGAAGAGGGTAGATCGGGGGAGAGTTCCAAGGCTTTGTTGCCTTGCATCACGACCACCACCGCTGTGTGGAGATCCAAGAAGTTGCCGGCCTGTCGAGCCACAACCAGAAAGTCATACACCTTCTAACCCCATATATTCCTCCATTTTCCCATTCGATTTCATCGATCTTCGAGCTATTGTTAGTCTAGTTAATCACAAGATTAGATCTTCTGATTACCATCCTTGATTCACATTCGAAAATGCATCTTAATTTCACGACCAAATCGCATCCAATTTCCATCCAAATATCACTGTCTGGAACCATTTTTTGAACTGCAATAACCTCTTCTTTCTTGATCGATTCTGTTGGGGATCTAGCAAATCAATATCATCTTGTAGGTCTTCACGAGTTACTGGAGTGCACATATCATTATTAATCATATGGAGCATCTTCATCGCCAATCGAACAATCGTGCAAGACCAGGAGTTAGGGTTTGAAACGCTAGATCGATCATCACTGTTGTCTTTTCCGACCACTTCTCACCACATGAGATCTCAGAGGGGATAGGCGATCCTCGCCTGGCCCTATAGGAACTCTCCCACTGTTCAACTTTGCCGGAGCATGAGAGGAAGAATAAATCCATCGTCGAAACACCTAATTTTGGGACGAACATCGATGAATAGGGTACGCGCAGGCTTGCGACACATGGCGGACACGAACGACCAAGATCAAGCTTAAGCTTCTAATCATAGCCGTCCATTGTGAACAGGTGGAGAAATTACATCATAAGCCCAAGCCGCTTCCAAAATTCAGACCTGCTCCATAGTTCTGCCATATTTAAATTTAGGTCTCCACATGGGGACTTAAGTGTAAAGCTTCCAGATCTTTTCTTGCAATTTGGTCCCTGACTAGGGACCTAATTGGAAGAAAGCTATTATTTTATTTGTATTTTATTCTATCTTTTACATTGGACTTTGGACTATATTGTTGACTCTAGACACTAGTATATTTTAGTATTTTTACATTTTATTTTATTTTGATTTTCAAAGGATTTTATCGACACTTTATTCATCGATCATCGAAACTTTTTGAGTTTGTTTTGATTTCTTTCTCGAGCTCGTTGCTTGAGTCGATCTCTCTACTATATAGTATCACCTATCTACTATATATTTTGGCATATTATACATTAGATAAATCGTTTGAAAATATCACTTTAAAAACTAAATAAAAATTAAAAAATTAAAAATCAAATAAAAATTTCAAAAACTAAAACCGATAAAAAGATTTTCTCGCTTTCTTCAAGAAGAATAAAAAAACTTAAAAATATTCTTTTCATCAAAAACCCAAGTCTATTTATTTTGCCTCCTTGTGTTCGACCCAGGATCACTTACCTGGATAAATAATATAGTGTAGATAAAATAGGAGAGAACCGCTTCACTTCATTCTCTCTCTCTCTCTTATTTTATTGATTTTTTGATCAACTAGGCTTTGTTTGGAGCGATTCTTCTACATCGACACTTATATTTTATTGCTTGCAAAACCCTCGTTATCAAAATGGCGTTGTTGATGGGGAGGTGTTAGCCATACTTCGGTTTTTGATCGTATTTTTGTGATTTTCTTTCTTCTTGTTTTTCTCATTTTCTTGGTTTTCTTTCTAGTCTTTTTATCGCTTTTACGACTTTTCTGAGTTTTATCAGCTTTCTTGATTTTTCATCATTTTCTCAATTTTTATTGTTTTCGTAGTTTTTGGTTGTGGTTCTGATGATTTTTACAGGGACTACAGGACTAGCCTGTTTCTTAGGAAACTGACTCAGCTAGGAGTGCGGATACCAGCTTCTTCTTTACGAGTCGGTTGGAGAGACAGAGATAGAGCAACCACATGATTTTATTTTTGCATCAGTTTTTGTTTTCTTTTGTGAGAGAGGAAGGGGCACTTGCTCATTTTTATTATTGTAGATGGGGTCTATTAAGGGCATCCCGACTTGTAGACCGGATTTTACACTATTTTTCGGGGTCTATTTCGCCAGGTGCCGGTATACTTAGGGGACTTCACCGTGGGTTTTGATTTTTTACTGATTTTTCTTTGTTTCACGCGATTCCGTAGAGCTTAGGGTTGCATGTTTGTGGATTAGATGATCCACACTTAGGATTAATTCACAGATTTGAAAAATAATTCATTCTTATGCTAGAGATGCTAGTTTAGGATTCGGGTTTCATCGCTTTTGCATGCATTAGCCTAGGTTTTAATTTCTACGCGGATCACTTGCATGTAGACTGCTGACATCAGTTGTGATTTCTATCTCTTCATGCATCATTGTTTTTCACCGCATTCCATGATTCTCTCTTCATGAGATACATTTTGAAAAAATAAATAGAATTGACATTCCATTAGATATTGTTGAAAATATCCAAAAAAGTGAAAACTATTAAAATAATAAAAATAATAATAACTTGACAAAAAATAAAAAATACATGGACTTAATTATATTGGCAGAGCAATCCCCTCATTGTTTACAAGTACTCTCTAGACAGAGTGAGGCATATACACATAAGGAATAGAGCCCAAACCCCCTAGACTTGTGCCTTAAGTGCTTGGACTCACTCTTGGGTCCTGTTACTTGCTGCAAGCACTAGCCTCATACGTTAGAAGATGTAGTTTTGTGTAATGTATGTTTGGATTACCTACTCGGAAGCAAGCTACTCTAGGGGACTACACATGTGAGCCTGATTAATATAACTGCTTTGTCACCTAACTATAAAATTGAAAAGATAAAAAACAAACTCTTACGGTCATCATTGTGTGAAGTTGGTGAACTTGGAGTTGCATTGTTGGTTGCATTGTGTTTGTATGCGAGGTGTGCATTATTCTATGTCATATGCCTTCACACTCGTGTTCTTGATTTGTTATCATATTCTCTCCCGTACTTCCTTTTGACATCAAAGATGATGACTAGACGGATTTTTCACTCAAACTCTATGAGCTTTCGATGATCTACAGTATGTCGTATGTCTTCACAGAATCGGGATGAACTTCTTCCCGAGTTGGTCCAACCTAGTCACGAGGAGAGTCAGACGCAGACTCCCTCGCCTCCCAGCCCTTTAGTTGAGGCAGACTCCCGCCTCAAGTTTTCGTCTATTTTTCGTGCATGTTTTTCACAGAGTTCTTATGAGACCTTTTCCTTCCCAAAGGATTCGAAGATCATGGATAGAGGGAAGGGACTAGTTGAGGACAGAGTTGTCGAGGATAAACAGATTGATGAGAGACGTTTAGATGGTAGAATAAATCCAGCTTATGATATTACTGAGGGGATTCTAGATACACTGCATTAGATGAGTTTACAGATCAGAGATCAGTATAGAGTCCAAGACGAGCTTAGAGATGAGATCATTGCGCTGAGAGCAGGAGCCGGGAACCCACCACCACATGCCGTGGTTCCCTCTACTTTGAGAGATGAGTAAACGCTACACCATTGGATTCGATTACCATCGAATCAAGGGTCATACGAGTTGATACCATCCTTCATTTCTTTGCTTCCCAAGTACTACGGGAACACTACAGAGGAGCTGTTTACCTTTCCGCAACAGTTCGAGATGATTTGTGGTACAACTAGCTATCCATGAGTTACGCAAGAGGCCATACGCCTCAAGGCCTTCCCCTTCACCTTAGCAGATAACGCGCTCTACTGGTTGAGTCACCTGGGGAAGGAGATTTCTACATTGGACGACCTGAAGTCCACATTCATGCATAAATATTTTACTCTAGGATGGACGAACATGATGAGGAGTCAGATCTCCAATTTCACACAGTTACCACATGAGTCATTCCACGAGGCAGGGGATCGATTCAAGGATTTGACAAAGAGATGCTCACAACATGAGATACCATTGAAGGTGCTTGTGCATAATTATTTTGGAGGACTCCAGCCGGATGTCCAACGCCTGGTGAGCGCCACATGTAGCGGCAGTTATCTGAATAGGGATGCCGAGTCAGTTTGGTCCATCTTTGAGGGATGACGGAGAATTCATGCGTTGTCGATTCCACTCGGGCATTCCAGAAGGGCCCAAGCCACCACACCACCGAGAGCATCAGAAGGTGGTGCATGTTTCTGAGTCTGATTCATGGTGTGACATTGCATATATTAGTGAGAAACTTACCTTAGTCGACATGATTAGAAGCAAGTCCAAGAGCTACAACCGTTGCGAGAGCAGCCAAGTCATCCGGCTGCATGCTCACAAATATGACTTTGAAGCTCAAGCTTGCTTATTGACTAAATATATACACTCTGGTAGGCATTTTATTTTCAATCAGGCATGCCCACTTTTTGGAGTTTTTATTTTTGTATTTTTTAATACTATATACAACATCATTTACATAAGGACCTTTTCCTTTTGAACTAGTAGACTAATGCTCTTTTGAAGCTTTATTGCAACCCATAACTTCTGTCTTTAGATCTCTTCACTATGGGATCAGGTAGGGGTACAATGGCCACAAATGTATGACTTCCAATGTTTCCATTGGCTTGTGTCTCATGCTGGTAAATCCAACCCTTTACCGCTCCAACTAAGGTGAGTGAAGTGTAAGGTGCAGGTGTGGAAGCTAGGTCATCATCAACAAGAGTCATGCGTGTGTTCCTAAATATTCTACTTAGACAGTCAATACGACACCAAACCAAGTCTCACGATCTTAAAGAATTAAGTCTGATAGACCTGAAGCATCTCAATTCCAGTTCCTATAAGGCTCATGTGATTAAGTAGATTTGAGGTCTGACGAAGCTCCAATCTTCGGATTTTACTTAGACTGGTTCAATTATCATTATCAATCCAAAAAATGTAAATGATATGCAAGTGCCATGTACACTGCAAAGAAGAGAAAATAAGAATATTTTTGTGATGGATTTTTCTAATTTTGAACTTTTTATGGGTTTTGGAAAAAGGTTATGCAAATTTCTATACATATTTTTGAAAAAGGTTTTGCAAATTTTTATAGATTTTTGGTTTTCGCAATTTTTTAGGGTTTTTTCAAAACAAACTTTTTTTGGAAAAAGAAATAGGTACCGATATTTACATGGGAGTGCATTTTATTATTTACAAGAGTCAGGTTTTAGTAATTTACAAGTTTGTATAGGTTTGTAAAGGATTTACATAGTTCTCAAAATAATTTGAAAATAATTTGGCAAATATTTTGAGAACTTTATTTGAAAAACTAAGTTGACAAATAATTTTCACAAATATTTTACAAAATTTGAAAACTATTTTGCAACGATTTTTCAAACAATATGTATTAATTTTTCAAACTATTTTTGCAACCATTTTTCGAACATTTGCAAATAGATTTACAAAACATTTTATTTCAAACAAAGAAAGAAGTTTTTAGAAAAATATTCTTTTTACAAAGGTTGAAAATATTTTATATAATTTTTCTAAACAACTTTCGAAAGATTTTTCAAATAATTTTCCCAACTATTTTTCAAACATTTTGCAATACATTTTGACCTAATTTATTAATCAGTATATACAATGAACTTTCAAGATTTTTTATACAAGCATGTTCTTTACATTTAATTAATTGTATTTTAGCCATACTTATTGAAAATATAAAAGTACAAGTTATGGCTATAGTATATATGGAGTATATACAACCCCCCTATACTTAGCTTGAGCTATGTCCTCATAGATCAAAGAGTAAAAGAGAAGACATAACTCGTGCTAAGTATGGAAATCCTGTACTATAACGGCTAAAGAATAATGAATGAAAGAATAAGAAGAATGAGAAGTTGACCGTCCCCCTATACTTAGGATCAAATAATCCTGAGTATATAGCAGACTGTACACAAGGCGGGGAAGGTCAATGGAGGGAATAGACAAATCACAACTCAGTCTGTCTCCCTCTATACTAAGAGTAAGATATCCATAAGTATATATAGAAAATATCCACATGAGAGAAGACACGTGAGGGGATCAAAGATTGAACGTAAGATGACCCTCATCCCCCTATACTTAAGAAGAAGCATATCCTAAGTATAGAACCAATGAATGAGGAAAACAAAGCAGAAAATAGAAAATATAACCGAAAAGAATAAAAGAAGAAAAGAAGAGAACTAAAGAAAGAGTTTTAAAAAAGCATTATCTGAATCTGTGGATGCTGCTGGGGTTGTGGAGATTTCATCATTGAAGATCACTTGCACTAAGTCGACAATGGCCATAAAGTATCAGGTTCCGGATACGGCTTTAGTAACTGACCATTGACGATGAATGGTTGTGCGGCAGGCGATAAATCTAATATCAAGATGCTTCCATTTCCACACACTTCTTTTGCTCTGAATGGCCCTGTCCATTTACTTTTTAATTTATACGAGAATATCTTTAACTTTGTTCGAATAACCACATTTCCGTCCAGTCTTGAAGGTCTTTCATCTGATGTGCCGGTCATGCCAGCGTTTAAACTTCTCTTTGTACATCAAGGTGTTATCATAAACATAGTCTCGGAAACCACATTCTCTGTTTGGCAGTTCTGCCATGCCATTGGTCAGAGGATGATAAGGAGAAGCGACTTGGTGCTCGATGTCGTACACTTCGTTAGTTTCTTGACCTCTTTGTTGATGAAGTGACCACCCCTCTCTGATATGAGGATCTTCGGTATCCCAAACTGCAAAATGATATTCTCTCTCAAAAATTGACAGTTGTATGACTGCCAACAACTCGAGCGGGGATAGCTTTAACCCAGCGACTCACATAGTCAACGACAAGAAGGTTGTGCTCGTATCCTTGACTGTTGGGAAAGGGTCCCATGAAATCAATGCCCTAAGCATCGAATAAATCTAAAATCTGAATGAATTTCAAGGGCATAGAATCTTTAACTGTAAGGGTGCCTCCTAATCGCTGACAGTCGGTGTAGTGCTTGACATATGTTGAGGCATCCTTAAATAGTGTAGGCCACTAATAATGGGGGTTTTGCGAGTCATAAAATGTGTAAGTTGTCGGTGTAGAAAAATCGCTTGAGACAAAATCCTAATTGATCAAACAAAAATCAATAAAATAGGAGAGAGAGAGAGAATGAAGTGAAGAGGCTCTCTCCTATTTTATCTACACTAAATTATTTATCCATGTAAGTGAGCCTGGGTCGAATACAAAGAGGCAGAATAGCTAGAATTGGGTTTTTTATGAAAAGAATATTTTTATGATTTTTTCATTCTGCTTGAAGAAAGCAAGAAAATGAGAAAATCTTTTTAATCGATTTCTTATTTGAAATTTTTATTTGATTTTAATTTTTAATTTTTAATTAGTTTTCAAAGTTAATTTTCAAATGGTTTATCTACTATATAATATGTGAAGCTATGTTTCGTCTTCCACTCTATCCTTCTTCTATTTGTCCTACGCCCAGATCTACCGTCTGATATGTCTGTCTATACACAGGGAATACTTTTTCCTAAGTATAGGGGGTATAGAGCGAGTGGTTCTTTATGTCGTTTCATTTCATCACTCCCGCAGTTGCATATACTTAGGGATATCTTACCCTAAGTACAGGGGGAGCGATGTGTACATTCCCCCAATGTATTTTTTCTTTTTATCGATTTCCCGATCCCCTCACCTATCTCCTCTCTTGTTGATATTTCTGTCTATACTTAGGGATCTTTTACCCCAAGTATAGGGGGAGATAGCCCGAGTTGTTAATCCATTCATTCCCACCCTTGACCCTCCCTACATGTTGTATACAACCTGCTATACTTAGGAGTTCATCATAAGTACAGGGGTGATGGTCGACTTCTCATTCTTTAATTCTTTCATCGTTGTAGTTTAGGCTTTTCTAAATTTAGTATGAGTTATGTCCTCTTCTTTTCTCTCTGATCTATGAGGACATAGCTCAAGCTAAGTATATGGGGGGGGGGGTCGTATATATGTTGTATATACTTTAGCCATAACTCGTACTTTCGTATTTTTTAATAATATGGCTAATTTACAATTGATTACATGCAAAGAATAAACCCGCCTAAATGTGTTTAAAATTGTTTAAAATTCTTTATATATATTGATTAATAAGTCAGGTGAAAAATGTTTTGCAAAATGATTTGAAAAATGTTGGAAATATTTGAAAAATCTTTTGAAAACTATTTGGCCAACTTTTGCATAATATCTTCAAAGCTTTGTAAAAATATTTTATTTGTAAAAATTTATTTTATTGTGTGAATAAAGTTTCTGAAAGTTTATTTACAAATAATTTGGAAAATGTTTGCGAAAATATTTTGAAAAAATCTATACATACTATTGGAAAAATCTTTGCAAAATGATTTTTAAAGTTTGTAAATATTTGTAAAAAAATATTGTAAAACTAAAGTTTTCAAAATGTTTGCGAAAATATTTTCATACTGTTTTGAGAACTATATACATAATTTAAGAAAATACAAATTCTTTACAAAAACTGTGTAAAAACCTGTGAATAACTAACCCAATCCCTGTAAGTTTCTAGTGTAAAATCTTCACCTTAATTCTTGAGAATAAAGATGAACTCTCGTGTAAATATCTGTTCTTAATTCTTTTCTAAATATTTTACTATTGAAAAATTACTAAAAAATATGCAAAAATCCATAAAAAGTTCAAAATCAGAAAACTATTTCACAAAAATATTTTCCCATCATTATACATAGCATTTGCATTTTCCGGATTGCTGATGACAATTGAACTTGTCTAAATAAAATCTGAAGATTGGAGCTTGGTTGGACCTTAATCCACTTAATCATAGGAATCTTATAAGAACTGGAATTGAGACGCTTCAAGTCTACTAGACTTAAATCTTTGAGACCACAAGACTAGGTTCAGTGTCATCTTGACTACCTAAGTAGAACATTTCGAGACATATGCATGACTCTTGTCGATAGTGATCTAACTTGCACGCTTGCACTTTGCTCAACTCAGTTGAAGTGGTATAGGGTTGGTTAGATTTGCCGGCATGAGATACAAGAAAGTCACGATAACGTGGCCATTGTGCCTCAACCTGATCCAATAGCCATGAGTTCTGATGACAAGATGTTGTGGGTTGTAATAATACCAAAAGAGGGATAGTCTATTAGCTCAAGAGGAAAATGTCCTTATGTAAATAATGTTGTATATAGTATTCAAAAAATACAAAATAAAAAACTCCAAAAAAGATGTGCAAAAATCCAAGAAAAATCAATTCTTATCAGAGTAGGTATGTATATAGTCCATAAGAAAGACTGTACTTCAAAGTCAAAGATCATATGAGCCTACAACCGGATGACTTGACTACAGTAGTTACCATCCATTCTCTTCTCCACCTCCTCTTCTTAAGCCGGTTATACTTGAACTGAGAAGGGAATACCCCGCTTCTCAAGGAAAGAGTTGCTGGATTGGGGAATTAGTGTCACCATGTTGGAGAAGCATGACTTTTATCTCTTCAGCTGAGAGGGGTAATACATCACTGATACTATACAAGATATATTCATGGTTATAAAGGACTGCATATGACATCGACTCGTTCTGACCTAGCTTTTGTGAAGATTTGGGCAGAGTTTTGTGGTTCTTGGTGGTTGTGTTTCAAGTCTGATTCCCATTAAGGTTCTGACCAAACTTAATTTTCCAAAGGTTCGACTGAGCTTCAAACTTTGATTTTGTGAAAATAAGTTTAAGAGTGAAATCAATCCAAGTTATTTCTTTTTCTTTTCTTTATTTTCTTTTTCACTTATTGGCATAAGTATTTGCTAGGGACTACCAAGGCAAGTATATGGGGTGTTGAATCTCCATTTCATCAACTTGATTCTTTCGTTTTAGCCTTTAAACCCTAGCTAAATGCTTGTAAATTGCATTATTTTGCAAAAAAATAACCTATACTATTTACTATGTAAATATTGCATAAAATATCATATTTAAAGTCAAAATAAAATAATAATAATAAAATAAAAATAAATGAAATATAATAGATATTGAAGGACCCTAAACCTCGAGACCTAGGCATCGTGGTGATTGGGTCGACAAGGAATAAAGTAGGGTGATATAAGGGCCAAAAATACAATAAAACCCTAATTTTCAATTCATCAATAAGTCTATTTTGGGATTTTTTTATTATTTATACCTAAAATTAATAAACTTTGTACATGAAAGTTGTAGACAAAAATACATAAAAAATACAAAAATTATTTCATGTAAAAATAATGTTTAATGTTCCCTGCGCACTCAGAATAAAAAGTCAAAACTCAAACTTCACAGACCTATATCTTCTTCATATGAACTCAGAATTCACCAAAATCCCTTTAATTGTATATAACTTTTAATTAGCTATTTAATTAAGGTAGTTTCATTTCATTTGGAGTTAAGATACAACAGTTAGATTTTGGACCTCTATTGTACATTATACACGAATAAAATAATCACTTTATTATTATTAGTATTTTTTATAGTTTTATATTTTTTATAAAATAAATATTATTTATAATACATATAGATAATTAGAACAAATAAAAGTCATTCAAAATACAATAAAATAAATAAGAAAACACAAATACAGAAATAAATTACTCATACTTATAGTTATATAATAAATATACATATTTATTTAAGTATATAAGAAACTTTGGGATAATATAAAAATATATTTATACGTATTTAAATAAGTTATAAATATATAAAATATGTAGATAACATAATAAAATTTTAAATAGAAGATAAAAATACAAACTATATAGGTAAATATACCTATATTTATACTTGTAAAAAACAACTCATAATAAATTAACTTCTAAAAAATAAAAATCACCATAAAATACTACATAAAATAATAAATATTTTCATGTTTTGATTAAAAATTAATAAAATCATTTACTAGTTTAATTTGAATTAATAATGCAATTTCCATCTATTTTATCGCCTAGCGGGAGAACGTGGACCAATGGGAGCCCAATCTGAGTTGACCTCGATCAATTCTTCGACCTCCCTAGGCCTGCTTTGTCAGAACGTTAGGTTGCCTACTTTCTTGATTTTTGCCCATCGATTCTTTCATTCTTTTGGGATGATTCCTTCATAGCTTTCCTTCCTCGATCATCGATCTATCACGTGTATCTCATTTTTCGATAGTTGGAAGTATGCATCGATCGTTCTTCCCAAGCTAAGACCCCCTTGTACATAAGCCTATCGTCGGTCTTCCTTCAATTTTTGTTCTCCTTTTCCCTCATTACAACAACATCAACAAAGCCTTTTCCCACAATTAAGTAGGGTCGGCTACATGGATTCTTCACCTCCACTCAGATCTATCTTGAGTCAATCCCGGGCTTATATCCACAAAACTAATATCCCTTCGTATGGTCTCTTTCCAACACTTCTTGGGTCGTCCTCGCCCTCTCTTAGCCGGCTCAACATCCCAACCCTCACATCTCCTAACTGGTGTATCAGTTGATCTTCTTTGCAAATGTCCAAACCATCTTAAGTGATTATCTCGCATCTTATCCTCGATCGGAGCTACACCAACTTTCTTTCTGATTACATCATTCCGAATCCGATCGCTACGTGTGTGTCCACACATCCACCTTAACATTTTCATTTTTGCTACATTCATTCTTTGCACATGTTTATGGTTCACAGGCCAACATTCGGATCCATAAAGCATAGTAGGTCTCACGGCTGCTTTGTAAAACTTTCCTTTAATCCGTTAAATCCATAGCTCGACGAGTTGCGAAGAGTGACAAGCTCCTTCTCATCTGATCTCCGGCGAGCTATAGGTGCTGGAGTGGTCGATCCACCACTGTTGGAGCTCCGCCCCAATGTGGTTCCTGAGATCCTTGTCCCCGTAGGTTCGAGATCCCTTTATCACCTTTATAGGCATCATTTCCTCCCAGTATTTCGATAATGTCTTTATTTTGCATTTTCATTTATTGCAGTAGCTTAGATTTAGATCCTCGCAGTTCGTCGGAGCTCTGCTCCGGCCAATGTTCTACCATCACTTCGCCCTGTTCTGACTCATCTCCACTTCCATTCTCCTCCCCTTCGATTCTCCACCTTCTCTCACCTTGATAACCCCCAAATCGAGCCACCGAGGTTCCTTCCGTCACCATAATCGGAACCCAACTTCCCTAACCCATTTTCACTCCATCTCCATTCAATAAGGCCCCCAGAACCCTAGTTTCGTTGTGTTTAAGCTAGCATGTAGATTCCGAAGGCCAAAGGACCCTTTACGAGTCGATTTTGATTCTGCCAAAGATACCTGGAGCTTTGGCTTTCACCGCACAAATAGAACCCCATCGATGGGTCTCGGCCATTTCTGAAGCTCCCAACAACTGCGGACTACCTTGGGGAGCGTGTTGAGCATCGAGCAGCAGCAGAGACCATCGCAAGAGTGAGGGTTAGTTTATCGAAGCTCGCCTGAAGGCCTGTTCTTCCGTGTTCTTTACGGGGAGAAATAGCCGTTGGATCACCTCTTCACTCCAAATCAAAAGGAGACCATTGGATCTTGCACACACGTAATCGTCAGATCTCCCAAGAGGACTAATCCCAGCCGCAGATCCAAGAACTGACATTGCACGACTAGGAGGCACCATGGGTATAAGTGAAATCTTCTACGATGTCGGATCTTGTGGTGGGGTAATTTTACATCACCACCCTCGAATTTTTTATTTACATTTTAATATAAAAACTTTCATTTTTAATTCATTATTTTTTGTAAAATTTAAGTCAAGGACTCTAAGATTTTAAAACCTGCAGTTTAGTCCCTTGCCACGTCACCTCATGTGCTTGTGCGTGTGAGGGAGTAGGCATTTTGCAGGGGGCGTTCGATTTTTGATATTTCCTTTTAGTCGTCTATTTTTAATTAAAGTATAAATCTTTTATGTTCTTTTTCATAAAGGACCTGCCATTTTTGGGAAATTGCAATTATACCCATGTCAACGTTATTTATTGGATATATTTGGGTATTTTACACTTTAGGCCCATAGGTTTTTAAGAGGGGTTTAAAAATGAAGAAATATTTTTGGTAATTTCAATTAGGTCCCTACTAGTGCTAGATTTTATTTCTTATATTTTATTTATTTAAAATACCATTTTATGTCTAAAAATTCTAGGAAAAATATTTTAAGTGCTTGTAAATTTTATAAATCACATTTCTCTTAGGCCATTCAAACTATTTTCAAAAATTAAAAAACCTCGCATTTAATTCTTGTTTACAATTAAAAATACAAAAAATATAAAATTATTTTAAAAAATATAAAAAATACATATTATTTATTATTGTATTTTATAACTGTAGACTGAAAATCCCTAAAAATAACAAAAGAAAATCACTAAAAATTAAAAAGCTCCAAAATCTATGTAAAGAGTATAAAGAATTATACAAAAATCCAATAAGATTTGTTTTAATCTCTAAATTTTGTTTATTATATCTATTATATATTAAAGATAGTTTTGGAAAATTTTGTGAATTTTATCTAATTTTTAATTTCAAACTGATTCGGTCTATTAATGTAAGTAACTATTTTTACATTTTTATTCAAATAAAAATCCAAAAAATAGTAAAAAATATATAGAAAATAACAAAAATAGAAAAAAGAATAAATAGTTAAAAATATTTTTTTTCTCATTTTTGTGTATTTATATCCATATTTATAAATATAAAAAGGCCACACCTATTTATATAGCTATATTTATTATTAAAATACCAAAAAATATGTTTTAAAACCTTAAAAGAATGATTTTACCTTAGAGTATTTTCCAAATTTTGTCTTTATATATTTAGTATATATTCTCTATATTATTTATATTATTATCTACACTGGTATTTTCTTTCATTAAAAAGGGAAAATAAAAATAGAAAATATAAAAAATAAAATAAAAAATACATAAAAATATACAAACTAAAAAAATCCAAAAAATAGATAATTGAAACCCACACAAAAGTATAAAATAGACCGAGAGCTCAAATTTTGGATTTAATTTCCGAATCTATCTCGTGTGCTCCCTGTGTTTGACCTCTACATACTTACACTATACACATATTTTTCAGAGTATAATAAATTTTATTTCCACATTTCTGCTTGGTATTACTTCATCTTTGTGGGTTAATTGTTGATTGACATCCAGGTTCCGTGAGTGGTCGCCTCAACGAAATTGTTGGTCTCGTCTTGTGTAGACCACATTAGACCCTCTCAACGAAATCTATCTTTGTCGTCAGTGCACTCTTATGGACAATTAACAACTTTCCAGCATATGCCAACCTCTCTAGTTGGTACACGAAAGGAAAACTTGCTTTAAAAGATCTGCATGGCATGTGATTCAAAAAGAAGAAATGTATTTTTCATGGAGTTGTCATATTGGAAACATTTGACAATATCATACAATCTAGATGTAATGCACATCGAGAAAAATGTCATGGATAATTTTCTGGATATGTTTAATCTCACAAACTCTCCTAAGGACACTATCAAACACACAAAGATCTGCAAAATCATTGGTACTTACATCTGATACCTAAGGAGAATGTGGCTTCAACATGTTGGATGCTATATGATAGAAGTACCTTGATGGTATTATTTTCTTTAAAATGCTATATGATTATGTTGCTTACTTTGAAATACGTTGCTTTTAAATTCTTCTCTATATAAATGCAGATGGTCCTGACACATTTTTCCACGCAGAATGAGCCCGAGGACGAGTATGAGGACATAGTCCCTTTGGGTAGTGATTACTCCCAACCTGCTCCTGATATCCCTGATGAGGTAGAATGGGTTTGGGGACCTCTCAACCTCCACCTGAGATAGGTGACACTCAACCACATCCTGATATGAATTTCTCATCATCATCAGGTGAAAAATAAGTAAAAGCTTATATTTCTCCATTGATGTTGTAGTAAGCTATAAATTCTCTTATATACCAAGTCGTGAGAGGAAAGTCTGAGGCTGTGCCAAATGCCATAAATTAAGCAAGCTAAAGCCAGGGGAAATAATAAGGGTTGCTGAGTCTCCAGGCGGGCGTGCATAGGGGAATTACAATGGTCCCTTCTCGAGCCGATTGGGATTCACTGCGAGGATGCATATTCCGATTACAATGAGACTTTAAGAAAGTATCATAGCCACTGAAAGATGCCATCATCTCTAACATAAAGGTGTGTACATAACTATAAAGCTGAATGAAATTATGATTTATATAAGTAATCATATTCTAGTCGTGATGAGTAGAATGCATTTGATTGGGGCGATGACCATGCAATAGATTGTAGGATTCTGCAAGAGATGTCAAAATACACCGTGATGTATAGGCCAAGGGGAAGAAGGTTAGGTGTATTAACTCTTTATAAATGTGATGGCAAGATACTCATTATATTATCATTTATTTAAGAATCTCTTGAGGCATTTCAACCAGTTCCCAACTACGGCTGAATTGAGAACCAATCTTCCTGAAGATTGGCATCATGTTGAATGGGAAGCAATTGTTACATATTAGGACAAAGAGGAGTTCAAGGTAATTATAGTTTGCAAATATCATTATCTTATATACTCAATTAATTTATTCTAAATTTAACATGTGAATGCAGAATATATCTGATAATAAAAAGACCAACAACAGTAAATCTCATGGTCCTACACACATTGGGTAGGGCAAGTTTGGATCAGTTGAAACACAAGCATCTAAGTTTGTCCATATCGTAAAATATATAGATTCTATTATATGCTAATATATTGTATATTTTAAGTCTGAGACTAGAGAGAGTGAGGATAGGGTGAGATTGTTCGAGATTACCATACAAATAACTTTGAGATTACATGACAAATGACTGACAAAAAAGGTAACATGGCCTTTATTTATGTGAGATATGCAGAGGCACATGTAAGTTATATAATAACTTTATTTTGACTAATGAAGCAGGTGTTTTATCTAAAAAATGTCTCAAAATGTTGGTTCACATGATCGACTTCCTCTAGACCCAATTAGATCAACCGTAGGGAACTCCAGAAGAGTTGAATGAGGAGGCATTTCGGCATGTGTATATGTCGGCTACATAACACTCTGGTCGGATTCATCTTGGTGGTGCATCTTCCACCAAGATGAGTTCAATGGGACAAACGACAACGATCCACCATCTGCAGAATTTCAACAGTTGAAAAATAAGGTCGAGGTCCTAACCAGGTTATCAATCTCCATTTCATCACCTTTATTCTTTCATTTTGGCCTTACTAAATACTTAGAAAAATACATGTAAATAGCATTAAAAAATACATGAAATAACATTCAATAATTGACCTGTAAATATTGTATAAATACATGTATTTAAATCCAAAATAAAAGAATAAAGGAAAAGAAAAGGAAGAAGGAATATAAGATATTTACCGACCCTATATCCCAAGTCCAATTCAATATTGACTTGGTCGATCAGTAATAAAGTAGAGGGAGACAGGGCCAATAACTGAACAAATATACACACAAAATCCTAATTTAATACCCTATAAACAATCATTATTTCACCTATTTTATTATCCATCCTATACACCTCAAACAATAAAATAATTAACATGAATCTTATACATAAAAATACATAGAAAATGCAAAAATAATTGCACATAAAAATAATACACCATGCAACTAGGACACATCGATGAAAAAGTCGTAAATCGAACTTCACAGATCAATATCTTCTCCATATGAACTCAAAATTCACTAAACTCACCTCTATTATATTTAAAGATAAATTATCTATCTAAAGAAGTTTCTTAAAAATGGAGTTAAGATGCAAAAGTGGGCTTTCTGGGGTCCCATTGTACTATATACATGTATATTTTTTCATATATTTAATTTTTATATTTTTACATTTTTTTATATTTATAAATAATTTTAAATATTATTTGAAATATATTAAAAATATAAACATAAAATAAAAAAATCAAAAATACATTGAAATAAACCATGGCATAAAATATACAGGGATATTATATTATAATGTATATACCTCTATTTATTTAAGTATGCAAATAAACCAAAAAAATAAAAAATGTAAATATGTAATTAATTATTATAAATACGTAAAATATGTACATATTACAATTAAAATAAAATACAAATAAAAATAAAATACCAAAAATACATCATTTATACCTATGAGTATACTTGTAAATGTTAGCACCTAATGAACAATATTGTATAAATAAATAAAAATATCCATAAAATAGTTTAAAAAATAATAAACATTTTCATGTTTTAATTTTAATTAATAAAATCATTTAATAATTATTAATGCATTAACAAGACATTTTAATCATGTTTTGTTCATTTCTAGTTGTTGTGGACTAATCGCATGGCAAGGTTCGTTAACCTTGGGTCAATTGTACCTTGGCCTAGGTCTGACTTGTCAGAACGTGCAAACCCATTTCACCATTTTTTATTCCATAACAAACTACTTGATTCACTTAGCTTTCTTCATGAAGCATCTTCATCTTACACCCCTCCATCATGCCCAACACTTTCCTTCCTTGTACACACCTTGATTTGCATACTGACCCTAGTCAAACCTCACATGTATATAACATCCCCTTCTTCCCATTTTTGAATTTCGATCTGTCTTGGAACCCCTTTTCCCTTTGAATCTCTTGGCTTGAGGTAGCATCTTCATGACAGGAAGTTGATCTCATTGTTGCGAGGCATAGAGAGGGTGTGTTTCGATGCAGCATCCCCTTCGCTGGAGCTTCACTCCGACATCAGCACTTCTAGGTCGATTAACGTCATGTTGAGGCATATCTAGTATATATCTTTTCGCATTTAATTCAGCCTTTATTTTATGTTTTTAATGCTATTTGTAGTGTAGTTCCATAGATTAGAAGTTCGGCGAAGCTATATAGCTCGGGTCATTGTTTCATCTTGTTGAGACGATGTTTAGACTCCAGTCTACCCCATCTTCGTCCCCGTCACTTTCTCCACCTTCTTGTATACTCTTTTCACCTTGGTCTTCCCCAGATCTATTACTCGTGCCCCCATTCCACCAGCCTTCATCGAAGACTCGTGCCACCTCCATCCTCGACCAGATCCACCAAATAAAAGGCCAGGAACGATCGCCTGTGTCCCCCATACTCCTTATGTAGGTCTACGCTTCAAGGAACCCCTCTTGGGATGTGATTTAATTGTGCACATGACCTCCAGACGCCCCATTCTTCTTCGACCTCCAGGACCCCATCATTGGGGCCTAGACTCTTTTAGCACCCCCATCCACTGTGGACCACATCCAGGAGCATATTGACATCTATTGAGCTCGAGAGGCCAACGAAGTGAAGAGATTCAGTGGGAGGAAACTCGCCAAGATGGGTTTTTTTTCCTCGTTCTTCCAGTTAGACTCTCTATCGCCCAATCCTGAGAGACCTCCATATTACACTGTAGTTGCTCGACTGTGGGATACCTTCATCGTTAGATCATGTGAAGGACTTGATCTCAACTGTTGATCGGTGATGCGCCATCCGTCATCATGGGCGTGACATGTGTTTAGGTGAAGTAATCCAAGGTGTCCACCCACGTGGATTAGGGGTATTTAACACCTGCACCCCTCTATATTTTGTATTTCTTTTTAGTATTTAAATATTCATCTACAATGTAATAAATTTCGTATAAATTATATTAAGGACCTCAAGATTTATTATATTTGCATTTAGATCCAGTCCTCGGCACCTCATGTGTAGCCCCACATATGGTTCCTTTTTTTGGAAAAATGCATTTTATACCCTTAGCTTTCTGGACATGTTATTAAATACTTTAATGCTTTCATTAGTTTCAAACATGTCCCTATGAGCTGTAGATTTTATTTTTGTGTTTATTTATTTTTATAAATAATTTTATTATTGTAAAAAATTATAGGAAAATTAATTTTAGAGCATGATACTAGGCTTGATATTCGTCGCATGCCATTCTAATTAATTTTCCTAAATATTAAAAATACAAAAACATGCATTCTTTCTTTGTCCGAATATTGAAACCCATAAAAATTATAAAACATCTCCAAAATTATTTTAAAAATATATAGTTGTATTACTTTATTGCCTACCTTATATCCAAAAATCACTAAAAATACAAAATAGAAAACTTAAAAATCACATAACCCTAAAAATCTTATAAAAATTAGCATAATTATAATATAAAAATATATCTTTATATCTTTATTTTTTATTTTTTATGTATTATATACTATATATTAAAAATAGTTTTAGGTTCATTTTGGTATTATTCATATTTATTAAAGATAAAAGTAGTTCGGGTATTTATTTTTATGTTGTTTTGTATCTTTTAATACTTTAAAATTACATTAAAAATAAGCAAAAATTCTCAAAAAATTACAAAAAATATATAAAATACTAAAACATAGAAATATTTTACTTTATGTATTTTTATTGTATTTAGTTATATTTATAAATATAAATCTCTATATATACTATATATTCTACATATTCCTTATATTATGTATAAGATCATTATTATATATATTGTATTTTAAAGTCAAAAAGAAATTTAAAAATGTAAAATTAGAAAGAAAATAAAAATTTAAAAATAAAACTATATAAAAATATAAAACACTTAAAAAATTCACATATAATTTAAAACCTACATAAAAATTAGAAATTAGGCTAAAAATCCAAAAATAATTATTAATAATCATTGTTCATTATTAATAATTATAGCTATCAATCGTTGTTTTCAATGGTTCGACCCCTTTACTTGCGTACTATACACCTATTTTGTAGGGTATAATAAATTTCTACTCACATATTTCATTGCAATATATTATTCGTAGGTTGATTATTGATTGTTTATCAAATTGATTTGGTACCGAGTGTTGTGAGAGCGGTTGAGACAATGATTGCCGGTCCGACTTGTCGGACACTGCATGCCCTCCAAGACCGGACGCTAGGTACTCGATTGATCAATAACATCACGGGGGAGGTGGAGAGGTTGCATGAGGGGGGATGATTAATTACGAGATACGGTCCTCCAGAACACACATATAATGGATCAACTTCATAGGTTGATTGAAGAGTTGTCTGGAAGAGGGCCCCTTCCTCTGCACCATAATTGTGATGGAAACGATCCACCTACATATGATGATGCTCCTTTTATGTGGTTTTTAAATGTTTTTCGTGTATCTAAGAATGTGTTAAGTTTGATATGTAATATATATATATATATATATAATGTCAAGTATTTTCATGCATTTGAAACTATGATGTATTTGAATCCTTTCGACTATGATATGCATTGAATCTATGATGTACATGTTTAAAATTTTCAAATATCTAGTGCTTTAATCTAGGATGTGTTTGAATCTAGGAGGACGATGCTCTATTATCAAAGAATTTTCATGTATGCTAGCAACAACTGCAGCTGTACAACAACTACTGCTGTATTTTTTACAGGAGTTATTATCGATGGTTAAGTAACCACTGATAATATAATCATATCAGTCATTATCGATGATTCCTATAGTCCTAGATATTATTTTCTCGATCGGGGGTTCATGAGTCTGGAAGACCCTTATTCTCGGCGATTCGTCATTTAAGGCAATCAACTATTTAGACAGTTGATGATTGACTATCGCAACTGCCTTTTGCAGTGCAAGCTTTTTTGATGCTTCAGTAATGGTGGACATATCCCTTTACCAGTGGTGTATGACCGCTGAGTAAAGTGCTTATTCCAGTAGTGAATGCAATTAAAGTTATTGTGGTCTCATGTCTATCTGGAATGTTTGTGAATGCACTTAAATTACGGTCTCATTGTATAATTAGGGTTATGTACCATGGACATATTGAATATCATATATATATATATATTCAATAATGATCTCCAAACTGAGAAAGAGATAGTAATCTTTCTCTATACATTGATTTCCAACCGACTTCTTGATGTAGATCTCTACATAGGAATAATGATTCAGAGGTGTAGGAATAGTCAAGTCAAATAGTTGAATTGACGAGGTTGAGATAAACTAAGACCTGAATTGTAACTATCACGATCAGGCACACATCCTTTGACCAGAGATAGATATGCCCGAATGTGCACATTAGACAGACCATTAGATTGAAGACCTAACCAATGTCCATATACAGGTGATGAATCTCAGATTTATCATCATTATTTTTATTAATTAGTCATCTATCTTAAACTAATTTATTCACATAATAATTATTTTATTAGAATCAATTTCTAACACCTTGTAAATAATTGAGGCTCATTATTGTATATAAATAAGCATATAATATATGTATATATGGTTCCCATTATTTTTTGTGTTTTCTAATATTATAAAACTTTTAAAAATTAGAATAATATTGTATATAATATATTGTACATTATTCATTATTCAAAATACCAAAAAAATAACAAAAGAAATAAAATAAATAGTTTTATTTCTTAAAAATACTTACAAAATGATAAGTATGTATATACGATATATTTTGATTTTGAGTTCTCCATGAAAATTGTAGATCTTGAAAAGATACACAACTTTTATGTTGAAAACTTTTTCATTTAACTCCATTTGTTATTTTATTTATATTTTCCTAAATTTATTTCATTTCTTCTTATTTTGATTGGGCCACGTGGCCTAATCAGAGACCACCAAGTGGTTGGCCTTTCTTAAGCTCCCTTCATTTATCCTTGCCGTCTGATAAAGTGATTAGAGGGCCCTCTGTAGCTCATCATTGCCCCATCCTTACTCGTCTGATCAAATGATCAGATGGCTTGGAGCTCGAGCTGAGTGAAGTCCAAAGTAGTTGCATTTAGTAGAAGAGATAAATAACTATTGTGTAGTTTAGTAGACTTAATTTTTGTAATAATTTTGTATTTTAGTTAATTGTAATAATTATTTCTATTTCTAATGTCAATTGATTAAGAACTCGCATGTGTAAAGAAGGAATTTCTAACTTTTAACTTGTATGTGTCAAAAACTAGTTTCATCCTTGTAAAGCCTTGAACTTGGCCGTCTCTCGGATCCTATATCATAAGATCCGGTTCGTCAAGAGGAAACCAACAAAATTTGTTTCCTGTGAATCGGACTTCGTTTCGATTTGTTATGATTTTCGGAAGAAAGAGAAGTAAGGAGGTTTAAGATGTCATTAACCCGTAATGACCATCATTAAGACTAATTAAACATAATTAAATAAACTAATGAGGATTGATGATCGTTAATGACCATTAGCGAACAATAATCAATGGTTAGCAAAAGTTAAGCGTACGTTGCAAAGGTTAAATCGTGATTAGTAAGAGTTAATCACGATTAGCGCTAATTAAGAATCATTAGTGAATCTTGAATCTTCTAGATAGTTCTAACTTAAGCCCTATGTTTTGGATAAGCATTGGCCAAAACCATGGGTCGCTAACCGCGTTTAAGGTCTAAACCATGGTTTACTAACCATGGTTAGCGGCTTTTTGAAGCCTATAAATATCCCCCTACCCATTCATTCTCTATGATTTCCACTACCACAAACACCCCAAGGGCTAGGGTTGAGAGGTCGTGAGGAGGAGTGGGAGGCGGGGAAGGAGCGCTAGCGAAGCGTTGCCGAGAGAACGAGGAGGAAGGTACGATCCTCTCTTAGTTGGTTTTGTATGTATTCTCAAACTTGAGCTACGATTTTCGATCCATCTTCTTTTTTCTAGCTTTGTTTTCGATTCATCCTTCTTTCCGATTCGTTTTATGTTGTGGTTCTAGGAGAAATTTGTGTAACATCCAACTTAGGTGCGAGCGGCTATGCACGTCAGTGAACCCTGTGATTCATCACACTTTCACTCACCTAAGACGTGTGATGTCTACCGATTCTCCATCGCTTATGGTTCTATTCTTTCTTTTCTGCTTTCATAGTTATTTTGATGGAGAAATCTGTGTGATACTTAGGTGCGGGTGGCTATGCACGTTAGTGAACCCTATGATTAGTCATACCTTCATTCACCTAAGATGTGTGGTGTCTACCGATTCTTCATATCTTGCAGTTTGATTATTTTCTTTCATATTTGTTGTTGTTTCCCTCTCGGTGATTTTATAGAGGAAACTCTTTTTGTTTTTCTTTTAAAAATATGTCCCAATATAAGGGGAAATTCTGTCGAAATTTTCCTAGAAATATTACCTCGTATAAGGGGAAGCTCTGCTGAAATTTCAAGAGAAAATATGTTCTCTGCGTCCTTCGTGTTCTTCATGTGTTCTTCGTGTTCTTCATGTCCTTCGTTCGTTCTTCGCATTCTTAGCACATTCTTAGCATTTTTTATATGAAAATGAAATTCGATCGTTTTCAAGATCTATAAATCATCCTTTTCGAAAGAGAATCACAATAAAGCACTACATACGTGAGAGAGCTCGATTAGGTAACGAAATCATTGCTTTTGTTGTTGAGTTTTCATATGAGATCATTGAGATTTCTGATATTATGATCCTTGCTACGAAGAGCTCTAATTTGGCTATTGTTGAGAAAGTATGAAAAGTTGCTTTGTGATTTCAACTAAAATAAGATCTAAGCATCGTATTGATGCAATGGATTGGAAAGTTAGGGTTTAGAAGTTAAAATGCTCATAAATATAAGTACATAAATATATGAATTAATATATATGTGAGTCTATACTCAATGTTGATGTTTATCCAATCCAAAGGCTTAACAGAGGAATTACATCATAGGAATTGGTGTGATTTGAGTGGGATCCTGAAAAAGATTGTGTCTTACGTTAAGAATGACTGGGAGTAGAACTACAGGTCGGATATAAAACCTTTAGGTTGTCGAAAGGAACCCGTATTGGCGTTGCTCCACCTAGGTTGTACATGGTTGCCCTGTTATGATAAGTGCACATGAAATGAATGATTTGCAAGGTGTGGTACCGGGATCCAATATATTCAGGTTGAACGACGGAAGAGGTGGTTGTGCCATGTGGAGGCACGAGTGGTTCAATAACGGTTGGGTCACGATAACATGTATTTAAAATCGCTAGGTTATGTGATTAAAGGTTAGCCTGAGACTTTAAGCAACCGGATCCTTGAGGGTGGTGTGCTCCTTTGTTTTCCACGCTAAGGGTTTGAGACCCTAATTAATAAAAGAAAAGGAAATTGTCAGGTTAGTATTGGAGGATTGGTTGAGGCGACGTGCGGTGGCATAAGCTTACCAGATCAATGCAATTTCCAATCCCGAAGTGTCCACAACTTCGGAGTCCAAATAATGGTGAGGTATTTCCTTGGACTAATCCCTGGCGTGGAATAGAAAGGAATATGACTTAAACTAATGGTAATGAATGAAACTTTTTATGTTATAAAGGAATATTTGTTTGCTTTTCGCTTCTTCGTTACTCATCACTCGCTAATTGTTATCCTATGATTTATGGAAAACTCAATAGGTGTCGGTGAGTCATCACAAGGACTTTAATAATCCATCCAGCTAACATATTTATCCAGCCAGCCACAGTAGTTTGACTCTATAAGGTGGTTAGTAATCTATTTATGTATTTCCTTTTGAGCAGATGCACATGTAAATGGTTATAATGGGACAATATATCATGTGAACTTTATTTTGTGAATGCAAAATTGTTGAAATACTTTCTTTTGAGTATTTTAATTGCAGTCTGTTTCTGAATGTTAGTTGTGATTGCTGAATAAGTTATTGTTGAGTAACCATATCTGGATTTGGGAGGATCTGATGACCTGAAATCAGGGTCGTGACAGATTGGTATCAGAGCCCGATTACTCCAGTAATTTACTCAGTAATTGATAACTATGAGCGGTATTTAGAAACCAAGGTTGTATTAAGATATTTTGATCTTAACAAGTGATAGCAGTACCATTCGCAAGTCATTGTCCCTTGTGTACATCGTGCTAAAACGTATAGGACCTAACCTTTGGCCTTGATTCATCCCATGATCATGGCAGACCAAGATGTAACTAGGCAATTAGCAGCTATGATAGTGATGACCCATGAGATGGGTCAAAGGTAATATGCATCAGAGCGAAGACTCAATGCCACAATGAGAGATCAAAGTCATTAGACTCGTGAATGCTAGAGTTGAGGGTTCTATTCACCCTCGTAAGAAAGAGTCTAGATACCATCAGTCCATAGAATTTGTTTGCCCCTACTCCATTTGGAGGAGCAGTGGAGAAGAAGAATATTTGATTCCTATTGTAAGGATAAGATTTCAATAAAAGCACAAAACCATTATCTGAGTAAGGCACCCGGAGGTCAATTATAATTCAAGAAGATCTTAGATGGCTGTGTGGGAAAATTGCAGAACATCAGTCACCTGCTTATCTACTACTCATCGAAACAAATTATTTTGATCTCATCCTGGGGATGGACTGGCTAGAAAAGCATCATGCATGCCTTGACTATTTTCAGAAGACAGTAACTTTTCACCTTCCTAACTTGATAAAGTTCCAGTTCATTAGAAAGACATCCAATGATAATATTGAATACAATTCTACTTTGAAGGCACACGAGTTGTTAGAGCAAGGGTGCCAAGGCTATTTAGCTTACGTAACCACTACATCATTGTCATACAGAATGACAGAAGATGTACCTACAGTGTGTGAGTCTCCTGGTGTATTTTCAGAGGAACTACATGGATTACCACCTGAGTGAGAGATTGAGTTTGAAATCTCGCTCACAGCTGACACTCAACCTATCTCTATCTCTCCATATAGGATGGCACCAGTTGAGTTGCGAGAGTTAAAAGTACAGTTACAAGAACTGTTAAATAAAGGATTCATTCATCTGGTACTTCACCATGGGGTTCACTTGTATTGTTTGTGAGGAAAAAGGATGGGTCAATGCGGTTGTGCATTGACTATAGACAGTTAAATAAGAAGACAGTAAAGAACAAATATCCTCTTCAAAGAAAAGAAAATCTCTTTCACCAGTTGTCGAGTTCTATTGTGTATTACAAGATTGACTTAAGATCCGGTACCATCAGTTGAAGATTAAAGATGCGGATATCCTCAAGACAACCTTTCGAACTAGATATGGACATTATGAGTTATTAGTTATACCTTTTGGACTGATAAATGCCCCAGCAACCTTCATGGATCTCATGAATAGAGTATTCGAGGAGTTCCTAGATCACTTTGTAGCCGTCTTTATTGATGATGTGCTTATTTACTCCAAGGATAAGTATCATCATGAACACCATCTCCGGTTGGCACTTGAAATACTAAGGAAGAACAAACTATATGCTAAATATAGCAAATGTGACTTCTAGTTGTCCGAAGTATTCTTCTTAAGCCATGTTATTTCTGGGGAAGTTATATCAGTTGACCCTACAAAGATTAGTGCGGTGATGAGTTGGGAACGCCCGAAGACTGTCACAGAAATACGATCTTTTCTAGGTTTAGCTGGATATTATAGATGGTTTGTGAAGGACTTTTCACGAATAGCATTGCCAATGACTAGGCTGACTCAAAAGGAGGTCCCATTCATATGGTTTGATGCATGCATAACTAGTTTCCAAACACTGAAAGAATGCCCAACATCTGCACCTATCCTTACTCTACCCTCTGGGAGTGAAGGGTTTACAGTGTACCTGACGCATCTAAAGAAGGACTTGGGGCAGTTCTTATGCAACATGGTAAGGTAGTTGTGTATGCATCGCGACAGCTCAGGACACGTGAGAATAACTACCCGACACATGACCTAGAATTAGATGTTGTAGTTTTCGCTTTAAAGATATGGAGACACTACCTCTATGGTATTACTTTTGAAATCTTCACCGATCATAAAATCTTGAAATATCCATTTGATCAAAAGGAGCTCAATATGAGACAGAGACATTGGCTAAAGTTGTTGAAGGACTATGATTGCACTATCTCCTACCACCTTGGTAAGGGGAACGCCGTAGCAGATGCCCTTAGCAGAAGAACTTAGTCACCTAGGTTGATGACTGCTATCCACTTCTGAGGTCTACTATAATGTTGAGTGAATGGAAACCATTTAATAGTAGTATCGATACTGTAACTCTTCCTCACCGATACAAACCAGAGATCTGGGATAGAATAAAGAAAGGAAAGGAGGATGATCCGATCCTTAAAGACTTGAGACAACAACTTGAGAAGAATAAGATAGAGGGATTCCAGATACAAGTTGGGTTACTATATAACCATCATAGAGTTTGTGTACCAAACACACCTGAACTGAGGAAAGACATCTTACGTGAAGCGTATTGTTCTAGATTATCTACTCATCCAGGAATTACGAAGATGTATAAGGATCTTCATTCATACTTTTGGTGGCCAGGAATGAAGAAAGATGTTACTGAGTTTGTGAATTATTGTTTCACTTGCCAACAGGAAAAAAGCTTCACATCAAAAGCCACAAGGATTGTTACAACCCCTCCCTATATATGAGTGGAAATGGGAAAGCATTTCCACGGACTTCGTTATTGGCTTACCTCAGACGAGTGGTGGTAAAGATAGTATATGGGTACATCCAATTTCCATCCAAATATCACTGTCTAGAACATTTTTTGAACTGCAATAACCCTTAATTTCTTGGATGATTCCATTGTGAATCGAGCATTAATAATTTCTTGCAGGTCTTCATGAGTTACTAAGCACATATATACTAATCTTGACCATCATTTAAAGCCTCGAAGATGCATCAAGTACATCAGTTCAAGCAGCTGCGCATTCCAGGAGCTAGGGTTTCAAACCCTAGGATTTTCTCCATCGACAGCATCTTCCCCGACCACTTCTCACTACAGGAGAGCTCATAGGGGATAGGCAATCCCTTCCTAGCCCTACAGGAGCTCGCCACTGCTCGCATGTCGTCAGAGGTTGATCGGAGAAGGAGATTCGCATCACCGCACCAGATTTTGGGAAGAATGCCCGAGAACTTGCATGTAGCAGGCTTGTAGCATGTGGCACCAACCGACGACCACGATCATGCCTCACATTTTAATCTCAGCTGCTCAAGCCCAATCAGTGGAAAAATTACATAATAAGCCCCTTCTACTTCCAGAATTGAATCGCACCTCCATAAATTTGCCTTGTTACATTTAGGTCCCCGCATGGGGACCTATGTGTAAAAATCCAAACTTTTTCTTGCAAGTATATACGAGAGGTGTGGATTTGTTGAGGTACCTCTCGACGAGCGCTAGATTTTACGCCCCTAGCTAGGGCACAAGTTAGGATAACGATGTGTCAAGGTTCAAGACGACATCGGTCAGATGAATGTCGTACTCTTACCATCGTCCCAAAGTGAGAACGGTGACATAGTAAAAAAAGAACACCCGTATACGCAATCAAGTGGGTGTATACCACCATAAGAAGAGATTCAACAATGAAACTAGGGTCCGGTGGTTTGGAAGAAGTCATCGGCTCATACGAATGTAGTGAGTGATCAAAGCCAATGAAAACAAACATGGAGAAGGATGACTTAGTGATGGAATCCTCCATATCAATTACAGTATCATAAAGATACAAAGAGCAGTGATAAGGAGAGTCTCTAAGCATCTGACCAATTGAGTGAAAACATGGCTCATCCTCACGAGGGTCATTGAGGAGAGTAAACTCCAAGGAGTCATAGAAATAAGACAACTCGATCTCTGCAGTCGACAGACCGGCTGCACAATCAATGGGTAAGACCGAGTACCTAGAAATAGTTGCATCCACCCGTAGAAAACCCTCGGGGTGTAATGCAAGGTGATCAATGGAAAGCGAGGTCATCCCGGCATCATCATTCTCATCCTCGAAAAGATGATCACACTCATCGATCGGGAGGATGTAAGGTTGCTGATAGGGCTCAACAAGATGTGGCATATGATAATTTAGGTCCTCACCATGCAACATCCAATGGAATGGCTCAGGATATATATATATATATATATATATATATATCAAAATCTATAATGTACTCTATGGGCATCTGGACATCTGGGGGAGAAAAGTGGATCGGTTGGTAGAAAGGGTGATACAATGCGAGTTCCAACTTTGTCTCCTGATGTACCGATAGAGATGGTACCACAAGCTCCTGAAACAAGATGTGCAGAACCGACTCAAGGGTTGGTATGGGGAAACTCATAGCACTGGTATCATCATACTCAATCAATATTGCCTCTGAGATCACATCCTCAACCTGGTATGCAACCAAGGAAATCTCAATGATGACATCACAAAAATCATGTCCCACATCCATCAAGGGAAGCACACTTACTCCAGCCTCGAATCTGCCTGGATCAATAATATCAACAATATCCATAATGCGAGTCTCATCACACTGCACGACATGCCTAGACCTAGGAGAGGGTGACACCAGGAGAAATGAGGAAGGTGGGTAAGACAAACAAGACAAGAGTCCGGATAGGACTCCAACTACACGAGGGTTGAGGTCAAACCGGACGAGTCAAAGTTATGGCTCAAGAAGAAACTCATCTTAAGCTAGACCAGGGATGCTTACTCGATAGTAATATGGGTGGAAAGAAGTCGCAAGATCTGGCTGGAGATAAGGATAACCCATGATCACGTTACAGATGATGTTGAACAAGAAAGGAAAAGAAGAAAAAGACTCGAAGACTGATAACTCACAATAAAGCGAAATGTATTTGGATTCACAGCCGGAAATCAAAAACAAAGCGAACTCCAATTTACCAACTCAACACAATGAAGACCGTGAAAGATCGTTTAATTATATTTTCATTTTAGAGTTAGGTGAATTTCAAACAATTATTCAAGCACACATGTGTAGTCTCTTAAAGTGGTTGTGAAATAGTCGACGTTGCACACCTACTAGATCACTGGGATCACTTCGTCTACAGTCGTAGACAAGTGCTTGCAGCAAGTAACATGGCCCAAGAGACGACCCAAGCGCTTAAGATGCAAGTCTAGGGATGGGGTCTAGTCCTTAATGTGTACATGTTTCACTCAATTGGAATACAACCTGCAGACAAGGAGGGAGTTTCTCTTCCCAAAATAAGGAATCCAATTACGTTTGATTTTATGGTCAAATAGAATTAGCAGTTTCGATTTTATCTTGGTTGTCACCTTTTTTGGATGTTTTTCATGCACACGACCTAATGAGATTTGAATTTCTTTAGAATCCTAAGTGATCAAAATTATAGGGAGAGAGTCGGAAAAGCAATGCAAGAGACAATCGATGATGTAGGCTCAAGTAAATATGCTCACCTTGCCTCCAGCTCTCTTCGTGCATGATTCTAAACATGAACTAAAACCTACACTATATGAAAATGCAAACTGATGAAATCACCCAAAAAACGGATTTGTTGTTAATCGTGAAGAACCAATGCTAATCACTCCAAACTAGAACCCAAAAGTTCGGTCTTGGAGACTTTTCGGTGCCCACCACAACGGGTCCCGCAAGCGCTATGTAGAGTCTCTCGCGGTGCTCAGTTCTAAGTCTAAATAAGAAGTAATTAAGTTTAACTAAGTCCAAGTGAATGTCTATAGGTGCATGCAATTAATTAGATCTTTGGACTTAATCCATCGTACAAGAAATCCTATGCTAAGGCTCAATCACACAAAACAAAATAAAAATAAAGCGAAAAACTCAAAGTGTGAGAAACAAATAAAAAGAAAGCGGAAAATAATGAGAAAAACCGACAAGGCCCCCAGGTGAACAGACACCCGAGCACTGGACCTCGTGAAGTGTTGTAGTGTCCTAGAGAATCTAAATTATTAAAAATTATAGGTCTCTCTCTTTCTCACTTAAATTACAAATAAAAACAAAAGAAAAACAAAAGAGCATTGTCTTCAAAAATCCCATGATCTTCTCCAGCTGCTCTCCCTTATCGGCTTGTGCTAAAAAGCCGACTCCGCTTCACATGGGTGCGTACGCCTCCTAGGAGAACTTCCCTCGATCTATGGTCCCTCACAACAAGATCAAACACGGAACACAAAATAAATCTATGTGATGTTTCGCCCTAGCTTCAATGCCATTTGACAACAAGGATCTTGCGAGAGTCTAATGATGTCTACAAAAAGGTGAGACCTACACTATTGATGAGGCGACCGCTCACAAAACTCAGATGTCAATAAAAAATTAACCCACAAAAGATGAAGCAATGTTAAGCAGAAATGTGGATTAAAATTTATTTTAACTCTACAAAATGTGTGTATAGGGCAAGTATGTAGAGGTTGATCACATGGAGCGCATAAGATAGATTGGGAAATTAAATCCAAAATTTGTCCTCTCGGTCTCTTTTGTACTTTTGTGTGGATTTTCAATTATTTATTTTTTTAGAATTTTTAATTTGTATATTTTTTATGTATTTTATATTTAATATTTTTTTATTTTTATATTTTCCATTTTTAAAATTTCCCCCCTTTTGATAAAAGAAAATACTAGTGTAAGCAATAATATAGATAATATATACTAAATATATAAAGACAAAAGCTAGAAACCACGCTAAGGAAAAGTCATTTTATTTTTTTTCATGGTTTTAAAACATATTTTTGGTATTTTAATAATAATAATATAAGTAAATATATCTATTTAATATGACCTTTTTATATTTATAGATATGCATGTAAATACTCAAAATAATAAAAGAAAATATTTTTGACTTTTTTATATTTTATTCTATTTTTACATTTTCCTCATTTTTTTACTTATTATTTTGGATTTAATTGAATAAAAATATCAAAACAGTGACTTATATTAATAGGTTGAATTTTTTTAGAATTTAAAAATAGATAAAAGTCTCAAAATCGGGATACTAAAGCAAATCTTTTTGGATTTTTGTAGATTTTTTTATAATTTTTATAAGGATTTTGGAGCTTTTAAAATTTTAGTGATATTCTTTTATTATTTTTTATCTGTAATAAAAAATACAATAATAAATAATACCTAATTTTTTAGAATCTTTCAAAATGATTTTATATTTTTTTGTATTTTTAATTGCAATCGGGAACTAGATGCAATGTTTTTGAATTTTCAAAAATAGGAAAATATTTTAAATGGCCCAAGAAAAATATATATGATTTATAAAATGCCCAAGCACTTAAAATAATTTTGCTAGAATTTTTGGACACAAAATGGTATTTTTAATAAATAAAATACAAGAAAATAAAATCATGCACTAGCAATGAGCTAATTTAAATTAATCAAAATTTAAGTAAGAGGGATAATAAATAAGAAATATGATGATAAATCATGGATTTATCAGTACTCCACAACTTAATGGACATGCAAAGAGACACAACAGAACCGTGTTGGATATGGTAAGATCAATGGAGTAAAGCGAACTTACCTCTCATTTTTTGGGGACATGTGCTAGATACTTCAGCTTATGTCATAAACATTCCATTTAAGTTTGTCCCTAAAACCCTCGTGAGCTCTGGTATGATACCTGGCCAAGTGTGCAACACTTGAAGATTTGAGGATGTTTGGTCCATGCTAAAAACATGGATGCAAGCACGTTGGAATCTCGCACTATAGAGTGTTACTTTATTGGGAACGTAAAGAATGGTATTTGATACCAACTTTATGATCTTGAGACTCAAAATGTGTTTGTTTCCAGAGACGTTAAATTTCTGGCAGATGAATTCCTTAGAAGTCAAGAAAATAATGAAGTTAAGGAACCAATCGAATCTAGTGAGGCCGATGAGGTTCCTTCACCGAAAACTAAAGAGATAGTTGAGAATGACACGATCATACCTCCTATAATGAGTTATAGGGTTGTAAGGAAACCTGAAAGGTATGGATTCCATGTATCAGAGTCTGATGATGATCCAACTCCATTCAATGAAGCTTTGGGTGATTGCGACATGGATAATTGGATGGTAGCAATGATATCTCAGATAGAATACATGTATAAGAATGGTGTATAGATCCTCGAAGATCCACCTAAAGGGGTCACACCCATTGTGGTGCAAATGAATCTTCTAGAGAAATAGGGACCCGATGGGAAGGTGATGAGCAAAGATCTTGCGAGGGTCTAAAATTGTCCTCACTGAATAAGCGAATATGGATTGTCACTGAGGCGACCACTCAGAAGATCCCATGCTCAATCAACAAGTACCCACAATATATGAATAAGCAATGAATAACCTTACAAATGCGAGGCATAATTTATTTTATTCTACAAACAAAGATGTACAACGTATAAGTATGTAGAGGTCAAACCATAGAGAGAAAGCCAGGTAGCCTAATGATTATTCCAAATCAACGTGAATTATGTACAAAATTATCCTCCTATCTTTGTGTATGGGTTTTTACTTTTATATATTTTTTGGATTTTAATTTATATATATATTCTTTTAAATTTTATAATTATTATTCTCTTTTTTTATATTTTCTTTTTTTAATTTTTTTCTTTTTTATATCTATAATATAGGAATATATATAACTATATATACAATACAAGAAAATGTAGTTATAAATATAATGAAAATAAACCAAATTACATAATAAAATGTTTTTTGTATTATATATATATTACTATTTTGTGATTTTTGAGGATTTTTTGCTAATTTTTATGGATTTTTAAAGTCAAAAATATCCCAAAACATGGATTAAATAAATAGCTCGAATTGATTTGAGATTTAAAAATAACAAACTATATCAAAATTTCTCCAAATCAATTTTAGTATATATTGATAATATAATGAAAATTTAGAAATAAAAAATAAATATTTTTAGAAGTTTTGGTGATTTTTCCCTTTTTACTGGATTTTGATACTTTTTAATTTTTAGTCATTTTTATTTTCTATTTTTAGGGGTTTTGGTTTCTGGAGTTGAATATGCAAACATATTTTTTTGAAGATTTTCAAAGCAGTTTTATGTTTTTTGGTATTTTTAAACCTAAACAGTGAATTAATGCTCATTGTTTTAATTTTAGTAAATACAAAAGACCAAGAAATGCAAAAAATTAAAACATGAAAATACATAATCCAAGGCATTTTCGTGCATTTTTCCAAAATTAAATAAAACTAGAGGTATTTTTAACAAAAATAAACAAGTAAATAAAAATAAATGTGTTGGCAGGGACATACTTGAAATAAACAAGAAGTTTTTAGCCATTTTAGAACCCTAAACCAAAATCCAGGGGTTATCATGTAATAAATCCATGAATGTTTAAAATTAAAGCCACCTGACAAGGGCATATTTGCAATTACAAAAAAGTTCATGTACTATTTATATTTTTTCCATAAAAACATACACTGAATATGCAAGTTTATATACTAAAAATAAATATCAAACCCTGGAGGCTCACACCCAGAAAATTCCCAACTCACGGGGGGGACCATGTGCGCTAAGTTAACATGAACCCAAGTGTAAGACATGTGAAAGCATGGGGGCTTTATGTAAATTTTACAACATTATGCAAAGGTAGAGGGGTAAAGAGGAAATATACACCTTCATGCGCCATCCGACGGTTGGGGATGATCCACTTACGCACTTCGGACGATGGGGGACCACATTGGTTCGGTCTTGATCTAACGACGTTGATAGAACATGGAGATGCACCTTCATCGGACGGTCCCTGCTCTTCACGAAGAGCAGGGAAGAACACCGAGGTATAATCCCTTGTTCCTCCAAAATCTCGTGATCTGGGGCTTCTCCCGCGACGCTAGGCTCTCTACTCCTTCCTAATGATGATCTGCGCCGAACGGTGATATCAGATGAGTCTGAGAGCCAACGATGGGGTCCTGGAGCTTTGATGAAATCCAGACACCTGGAGAACCTCCTTCCCTCTGGAAATCAACCCATATTGGGTCCTTTGACATCGCGGGCTCGAGGCGATTTGCCTCGAGCCAATTTGAAGCTGTTGCGCGGGGTGAAATGGGATAGTGGAAGTTCTCCAATGAACTAGGGAGGAAGAAGCACAAGTGGACTAATATGAGCGAGACCAGTGAAAAGAAGTGGTGCTGGAGATGAAGAATGTGGAGGGGACCGAAATGGTGGTGTAATGGGATCGGAACATGGTCGAAATCACGGTGAAATGGACGGATCCCCTAGCCACTCTCCCAAATGCATCGATTGGATTTTACACTATATTAAAGATATAAATGCGAAACAAAATACAGAATTGAAAATACAGAAATGAAATCTACCTAGGAATAGAAAAAGCACATCTCTAACCAGGCTGTGACATTAAAGAGCAGGACATTGCCGGAGCGACGCCTTGGGTCACTCGTCCTCCTCTGATTCAAAGGTCTGACTTAAGCTATGAACTTTGATTTTATAAAGACAAGTTTTAAAATAAAAATCAATCCAAGTTATTTCTTTTTATTTTCTTTCTTTTTATTTTCTGCACTTATTGCATAAGTGTTTGCTAGACACTAGCAAAGGCAAGTATGGGGGGAGGGGGTAATGAATCTCCATTTCATCACCTTTATTCTTTCATTTTGGCCTTTAAATCCTAGCTTAATGCATGTAAATATCATTATTTTGAAAAAGTTAACATTCATTATTTATTGTATAATTATTTTATAAATTACATTACTTAAAGCCAAAGATAAAAGAATAAAGAAAATGTAAGAAAAATGAATAAAATGCCAAAGTTAATTTATGACCCTAAACCCCAAGACCTAGGCATAATGATGACTGGGTCGACAAGGAATAAAGTAGTGGGAGATAAGGGTCAAAAGCACAATAAAAACCTTAAATAATTCATTTTTAGGACTCATTTTATTCTTTATTATTTATTCATCAAGTAAAGAAACTTTATACAAGAAAGTTGTAGAAAAAATATAAATAAAAGTACAAAATTGATTTCATATAAAAATAATACATATTGTACATTATATACTCAGAATAAGAATCCAAAACCCAAACTTCCCACACATGTATCTTCCCCATATAAACTTAAAATGCATCAAAATCATCTTTAATTATATATAACTTTTAATAAGCTACTTAATGGAGGTGGTTCATTTAATTTGGAGTTAATATGAAAAACTTAGGTTTTGGACCCCTATTGTATGATATACCAGAATAAAATATTAATTTTATTTATTCTTTATATTTTCATGATTTATTTTTTAAATAAATTTGTAAGTATTATTTATAACACTTGTACATAGTGAGAATACAATAAAACCATTGAGAAAATAATAAAATAAAATAATATACAAAAAATACATAGATGCATATACTCTACTTATACATGTATATTTAATACCCCTATTTATTTAAGTGTACATACAACATCAAAAAATACAATAAAAATGTATTTGTGCATATTTAAATAAGTTATAAACATATAAACTAAGTTTATAAAATAATAAATACAAAATAAAAATAAAATATGCAATATATAGGTAAATATACCCATAAGTATACTTGTAAATAATCAATAATAATAAATAATGTCATAAAAATAAATAAAAATAATAATTAAATACTACATAAAATAAGAAACATTTTTTATTTTTATACCCTAAAATTAATTATTTCACCATCGATTTAATATCAATTTTACCAATAATTTTCCATTGGAATTTTCTGGTTGGTCTTCGTGGACCAACCAGAAGCAAATCCTAGTTGACCTGGGTCAACTCTTCGACCTAGGTAACTACCTGAAAGAGAAGACACCCGGTCTTCTCCATCATTTCTCGAATGTTTCATCACTCACTTAGACTAGATTTTTCATGAAATCCCTTCGCAGAGCATCCTAATACACACCTAATCCTAAAACCCCATGTATATACCCTCGATTCGTTTGAAATCTTTGGTTAATAATTGTCCACCGCAATGTGTATAAATAAAACCTACTACCTTCTTCCAGGGATCGATCCTTCTCCGAGCCCTGATTTCCTCCATCTTTTGTGTGTGTGATCCCGATGATAGCGAGGTCACCCCTGAGGTATTGGTGTTTGAATCAGAGGAGGACAAGTGATCCAAGGTGCCGCTCTAGCGATGTCCTGTTCATTGATGTCACAGCTAGGTTAGAGATGTGTTTTTTCTTTTCCTAGGTAGATTTCATTTCTGTATTTTCAATTCTGCATTTTGTTTCGCCTTTAGATCTTTAATATAGCGTAAAACCCAATCGATGCATTTGGCAGAGTCGCTAGGGGATCCGTCCATTTCACCGTGATTTCGACCATGTTCCGATCCCATTACACCACCATTTCGGTCCCCTCCACGTTCTTCATCTCCAGCACCACCTCTTTTCACTGGTCTTGCTCATATTAGTCCACCTGTGCTCCTTCCTCCCAAGTTCATCGGAGAACTTCCACTACCCCATTTCACCCCGCGCAACAGCTTCAAATTAGCTCGAGGCAAATCGCCTCGAGCCCGCGATTACTTTTCTACAGGTTAGCATGTCAAAGGACCCAATATGGGTCGATTTCCAGAGGGAAGGAGGTTCTCCAGGTGGCCGGATTTCATCAACGCTCTAGGACCCCATCGTTGGCTCATCTGATACCACTGTTCGACGCAGATCATCAGCAGGAAGGAGTAGAGAGCCTAGCGTAGCGGGAGAAGCCCCATATCACGAGATTTTGGAGGAACAAGGGATTATACCTCGGTGTTCTTCCATGTTCTTCATGAAGAGCAGGGACCATCCGATGAAGGTGCATCTCCATGTTCTATCAACGTCAGTAGATCAAGAGACCGAACTAAAGCGGTTCCCCATCGTCCGATGTGCGTAAGTGGATCATCCCCAACCGTCGTATGGCGCGTGAAGGTGTATATTTCCTCTACACCCCTCCACCTTTGCATATTTTATTTTAGTACCTAAAATATTATTTGGAATGTAAATAATGTTGTAAAAGTTACATAAAGCCCCCATGCTTTCATGTGTCTTACACTTGGGTTCATGCCAACTTAGCGCACATGTTCCCCCATGTGAGTTGGGCATTTTGCGGGTGTGAGCCTCCAAGTTTTGATATTTATTTTTAGTATATAAACTTGCATATTCAGTGTATGTTTTATGGAAAAATTGTGAAGAGTACATGAACTTTTTTGTAATTGCAAATATGCCTTGCTAGGTGGCTTTAATTTAAATATCCATGGATTTATTACATGATAACCCCTGGATTTTGGTTTAGGGTTCTAAAATGGCTAAAAACTTCTTGTTTATTTCAATTAGGTCCCTGCCAACACATTTATTTTTATTTACTTGTTATTTTTGTTAAAAATACCTCCTATTTTATTTAATTTTGGAAAAATGCACGAAAATGCCTTGGATTATGTATTTTCATGTTTTAATTTTTTTCATTTCTTGGTCTTTTTTGTATTTACTAAAATTCAACTAATGAGTATTAATTCACTATTTAGATTTAAAAATACCAAAAAACATAAAACCGCTTTCAAAAATCCCCAAAAAATATTTTGCATATCTTATTATTTTCAACTCCAGAATCCAAAACCCTTAAAAATAGAAAATGAAAATGATTAAAAAGCTCCAAAATCCAGTAAAAAGGGAAAAATCATCCAAACTTCTAAAAATATTTATTTTTTATCTCTAACTTTTTATACTAGCACTATATACTAAAATTGATTTGGAGAAATTTTGATATTGTTTACTATTTTTAAATCTCAAATCAATTCGAGCTATTTATTAAATCCATGTTTTGGAATATTTTTGACTTTAAAAATCATAAAAATTAGAGAAAAAACCTCAAATATAACAAAATAGTTAAAAATTATATAAAATACAAAAACATTTTATTCTATAATTTGGTTTATTTTCATTGTATCCATAACTACATTTTCTTGTATTGTATATATAGTTATATATTCCTATATTATAGATATTAAAAAGAAATAAATTTAAAAAAAAGAAAATATAAAAAGAAAATAATAATTATAAAATTTAAAATGATATATATAAAAACGAGAATCCAAAAAATATATAAAATTAAAACTCATGCACAAAGATAGGAGGATAATTTTGTACATAATTCACGTTGATTTGGAATAATCATTAGGCTACCTGGCTTTCTCTCTGTGGTTTGACCTCTACATACTTATACATTGTACATCTTTGTTTGTAGAATAAAATAAATTATGCCTCACATTTGTAAGGTCATTCATTGCTTATTCATATATTGTGGGTACTTGTTGATTGAGCATGGGATCTTGTGAGTGGTCGCCTCTGCGAGAATCCATATTCGCTTATTCAGTGAGGACAATTTTAGACCCTCGCAGGATCTTTGCTCATCACCTTCCCATCAGGTCCCTATTTCTCTAGAAGATCCATTTGCACCCCAATGGGTTTGACCCCTTTAGGTGGATCTTCGAGGATCTATACATCGTTCTTATACATGGATTCTATCCTAGATTTCATTGGTATCATCCAACTATCCATGTCGCGATCACCCAAAGCTTCATTGAATGGAGTTGGATCGTCATCACACTCTTCTGATACATGGAAACCATACCTTTCAGGATGCCTTACAACCCTAGAACTCATTATAGGAGGTATGGTCGTGTCATTCTCAATTATCTCTTTAGTTTTCGGTGAAGGAACCTCATCGGCCTCACTAGATTCGATTGGTTCCTTAACTTCATTATTTTCTTGACTTCTAAGGAATTCACCTGCCAGAAATTTGGCGTCTCTAAAAACAAACACATTTTGAGTCTCAAGATAATAAAGTTGGTATCAAATACCATTCTTTACGTTCCCAATGAAGTACCACTCTCTAGTGCGAGATTTCAACTTGCTTGCATCCATGTTTTTAGCATGGACCAAACATCCTCAAATCTTCAAGTGTTGCACACTTGGCTAGGTATCATACCATAGCTCACGAGGGGTTTTAGGTACAAACTTAGATGGAATGTTTACAACATAAGCTGAAGTATCTAGTACATGTCCCCAAAAAATGAGAGGTAAGTTTGCTTTACTCCATTGATCTTACCATGTCCAGAATGGTTCTGTTGTGTCTCTTTGCATGTCCGTTGAGTTGTGGAGTATTGATAAATCAATGATTTATCATCGTATTTCTTATTTATTATCCCTCTTACTTAAATTTTGATTAATTTAAATTAGCTCCTTACTAGTGCATGATTTTATTTTCTTGCATTCTATTTATCAAAAATACCATTTTGTATCTAAAAATTCTAGCAAAATTATTTTAAGTGCTTGGTCATTTTATAAATCATATATATTTTTCTTGCGTCATTTAAAATATTATCCTATTTTTGAAAATTCAAAACCTTGCATCTAGTTCCCGTTTGCAATTAAAAATACAAAAAATTATAAAATCATTTTGAAAGATTCTAAAAAATTAGGTATTATTTATTATTGTATTTTTTAATTAGAGACAAACAATAACTAAAAATAACAAAATAATATCACTAAAAATTTAAAAGCTCCAAAATCCTTATAAAAATTATAAAAAAATCTACAAAAATCCAAAAAAAATTGTTTTAGTATCCCAATTTTGAGGATTTTATCTATTTTTAAATTCTAAAACAATTCAATCTATTAATATAAGTCACTGTTTTAATATTTTTATTCAATTAAATCGAAAACAATTAGTAAAAATTATGAGGAAAATATAAAAAATAGAATAAAATATAAAAGTCAAACATAATTTCTTTTATTTTTTTTGAGTATTTATATCAATATCTATAAATATAGAAAGGTCATACTTATTTAAATAGATATATTCACTTATATTATTATTACTAAAATACCAAAAATATGTTTTAAAATATTAAAAAAATAAAATGACTTTATCTTAGGGTATTTTCTAGCTTTTGTCTTTATATATTTAGTATATATTATCTATTTTATTGTTTACACTGGTATTTTCTTTTATTAAAAGGGGAAATTAAAAAATGGAAATATAAAATATAAAATATAAAATATAAAATACATAAAATATACAAATTAAAAATTCTAAAAAAATAAATAATTGAAAACCCACACAAAAGTACAAAAGAGACCGAGAGGACAAATTTTGGATTTAATTTCCTAATCTATCTTATGTGCTCCATGTGATCAACCTTTACATACTTGCCCAATACACACATTTTGTAGAGTTAAAATAAATTTTAATCCACATTTTTGCTTAATATTGCTTCATCTTTTGTGGGCTAATTTTTGATTGACATGTGAGTTTCGTGAGGGTCGCCTCATCGATAGTGTAGGTCTCGCCTTTCTGTAGACATCATTAAACTCTCGCAAGATCCTTGTTGTCAAATGGCATTGTTGCTAGGGAGAAACATCACATAGATTTATTTTGTGTTCCTTGTTTGATCTTGTTGTGAGGGACCACAGATCGAGGGAAGTTCTCCTAGGAGGCCTACGCACCCATGTGAAGCAGAGTCGGCTTTTTAGCACAAACCGATAGGGGAGAGCAGCTGGAGAGGACCATGGGATTTTTGAAGACAATGCTCTTTTGTTTTTCTTTTATTTTTATTTATAATTTAAGTGAGAAAGAGAGACACCTAGAATTTGTAATAATTTAGATTCTCTAGGACACTACAACACTTCACGAGGTCCAGTGCTCGGGTGTCTGTTCACCTGGGGGCTTTGTCAGTTTTTCTCATTGTTTTCTGCTTTCTTTTTATTTGTTTCTCACACTTTGAGTTCCAGGACCACATCGTTGGGGCCTAGACTCTTTTAGCACCCCCATCCACTGCGGACCACCTTCAGGAGCAGATGGGACATCTCTTGAGCTCGAGAGGCCAATGGAGTGAAGAGATTCAGTTGAGGAAGCTTGCCCAGATGGGTTTTTTTCCTCGTTCTTCCAGTTAGACTCTCTATCGTTCGATCTTGAGAGACGCCCATATTACACCGTAGTTGCTCGATTGTGGGATACCTTCATTGTTAGATCATGTGAAGGACTTGATCTCAACTATTAATCGATGATGCGCCATCCGTCGTCGTGGGCGTGACATGTGTTTAAGTGAAGTAATCCAAGCTGTCCACCCACATGGATTAGGGGTATTTTGCTCCTGCACCCCTCTATATTTTGTATTTCTTTTTAGTATTTAAACATTCATATACAATGTAATAATTTTTGTATAAATTATATTAAGGACCTCAAGATTTATTATATTTGCACTTAGATCCAGTCCTCAACACCTCATGTGTAGCCCCACGTAAGGATCCTTTTTTTTGGAAAAATGCATTTTACACCCTTAGCTTTCTGGACATGTTATTAAATACTTTAATGTTTTCATTAATTTCAAACATGTCCCTATGAGCTGTATATTTTATTTTTGTGTTTATTTATTTTCATAAAAAAGTTTTTATTGTAAAAATTATAGGAAAATTAATTTTAGTGCATGATACCAGGCTTGATATTTGTCGCATGCCATTTTAATTAATTTTCCTAAATATTAAAAATACAAAAACATGTATTTTTCTTTGTCCAAATATTGAAACCCATAAAATTATAAAACATCTCCAAAATTATTTTCAAAATATATAGTTGTATTACTTTATTGCCTACCTTATATCCAAAAATCACTAAAAATACAAAATAGAAAACTTATAAATCACATAACCCTAAAAATCTTATAAAAATTAGTATAAATTATTATATAAAAATATATCTTTATATCTTTGTATTTTTTATTTTTTATATATTATATACTATATATTAAAAATAGTTTTAGGTTCATTTTTGCATTACTTATATTTATTAAAGATTAAACTAGTTCAGGTATTTATTTTTTACGTTGTTTTGTATCTTTTAATACTTTAAAATTACATAAAAATAAGCAAAAATTCTCAAAAAAGTTATTGTGTTATATCCCTTTAATGGCGCAAGCTTTTTTGATGCTTTAGTAATGGCGGACATATCCCTTTACCAGTGGTATATGACCGTTGAGTATAGTGCTTATTCCAGTAGTGAATGCAATTAAAGTTATTGTGTTCTCATGTCTATCTGGAATGTTTATGAATGCACTTAAATTAAGGTCCCATTGTACAATTAGGGTTATGTACCATGGACATATTGAATATCACATATATATATTCAATAATGATCTCCAGTCTGAGAAAGAGATAGTAATCTTTCTCTATACATTGATTTCCAACCGACTTCTTGATGCAGATCTCTACATAGGAATAATGATTCAGAGGTGTCGAAATAGTCAAGTCAAATAGTTGACTTGATGAGGTTGAGATAAACTAAGACCTGAATCGTAACTATCACGATCAGGCACACATCCTTTGACCAAAGATAGATATGCTCGAATGTGCACATTAGACAGACCATTAGATTGAAGACCTAATCAAGGTCCATATACAGGTGATGAATCTCGGATTTATCATCATTATTTTTATTAATTAGTCATCTATCTTAAACTAATTTATTCACATAATAATTATTTTATCGGAATCAATTTCTAACGCCCTGTAAATAATTGAGGCTCATTATTGTATATAAATAAGTATATAATATATGTGTATATGGTTTCCATTATTTTTTATGTTTTCTAATATTAAAAAACTTTTAAAAATTAGAATAATATTGTATATAATATATTGTACATTATTCATTATTCAAAATACCAAAAAATAACAAAAGAGATAAAATAAATAGTTTTGTTTCTTAAAAATACTTACAAAATGATAAGTATGTATATACGATGCATTTTGATTTTGAGTTCTCTATGAAAGTTGTAGATCTTGAAAAGATACACAACTTTTATGTTGAAAACTTTTTCATTTAACTCCATTTGTTATTTTATTTATATTTTCCTAGATTTATTTCATTTCTTCTTATTTTGATTGGGCCACGTGGCCTAATCAGAGACCACCAAGTGGCTGGCCTTTCTTAAGCTCCCGTCATTTATCCTTACTGTCTGATAAAGTGATTAGAGGGCCCTCTGCAGCTCATCATTGCCTCATCCTTACTCGTCTGATCAAATGATCAAACAGCTTGGAGCTCGAGCTGAGTGAAGTCCAAAGCAGTTGCATTTAGTAGAAGAGATAAATAACTATTGTGTAGTTTAGTAGCTTTTGTATTTTAGTTAATTGTAATAATTATTTCCATTTCTAGTGTCACTTGATTAAGAGCTCGTGTGTGTAAAGAACGAGTTTCTAACTTTTAACTTGTATGTGTCGAAAACTAGTTTCACCCTTGTAAAGCCTTGAACATGGCCGTCTCTCAGATCCTATATCATAAGATCCAGTTCGTCAAGAGGAAACCGACAAAATTTGTTTCGTGTGAATCAGACTTCGTTTCGATTTGTTATGATTTTCGGAAGAAAGAGAAGTAAGGAGGTTTAAGACGTCATTAACCCATAATGTCTGTCATTAAGACTAATTAAACACGATTAAATAAACTAATGGTGGATTGATGATCGTTAATGACCATTAGTGAACACTAATCAATGGTTAGCAAAAGTTAAGCGTATGCTGCAAATGTTAAATCATGATTAGTAAGAGTTAATCACAATTAGCGCTAATTAAGCATCATTAGTGAATCTAGAATCTTGTAGATAGTTCTAACTTAAGCCCTATGTTTTGGATAAGCTTTGGCCAAAACCATGGGCCGCTAACTGTGGTTAAGGTCTAAACTATGGTTTACTAACCATGGTTAGCAGCTTTTTGAAGCCTATAAATATCCCCCTACCCATTCATTCTCTACAATTTCCACTACCACAACCACCCCAAGGGCTTGGGTTGAGAGGTCGAGATGAGGAGTGGGAGGCGGGGAAGGAGCGCTAGCGAAGCGCTGCCGAGAGAACGAGGAGGAGGAAGGTACGATCCTCTCCTGGTTGGTTTTGTAAGTATGCTCGAACTTGAGCTACGATTTTCGATTCATCTTCTTTTTTCTAGCTTTGTTTTCAATTCATCCTTCTTTCCGATTCGTTTTATGTTGTGGTTCGAGGAGAAATTTGTGTAACACCCAACTTAGGTGCGAGCGGCTATGCACGTCAGTAAACCCTGTGATTCATCACACTTTCACTCACCTAAGAAGCGTGATGTCTACCGATTCTCCATCGCTTATGGTTCTATTATTTCTTTTCTGCTTTCATAATTATTTTGATGGAGAAATCTATGTAATACTTAGGTGTGGGCGTCTATGCACGTTAGTGAACCTTGTGATTCATCATACCTTCACTCATCTAAGATGTGTGGTGTCTACCGATTCTTCATCTCTAGCAGTTTGATTATTTTCTTTCATATTTGATGTTGTTTCCCTCTTGGTGATTTTATAGAGGAAAATATTTTTCGTTTTTCTTTTAAAAATATGTCCCAATATAAGGGGAAATTCTGTCAAAATTTTCCTAGAAATATCACCTCGTATAAGGGGAAACTCTGCTGAAATTTCAAGAGAAAATATGTTCTTCGTGTTCTTCATGTGTTCTTCACATTCTTCGTTCGTTCTTCGCGTTCTTGGCACATTCTTAGCATTTTTTATATGAAAAAAATTGATCATTTCAGGAGCTATAAATCATCTTTTTTTGAAAAAGAATCACAATAAAGCACTGCATATGCAAGAAAGAGCTCGGTTAGGCAACGAAATCATTACTTTTGCTGTTGAGTTTTCATATGAGATCATTGAGATTTCTGATATTATGCTCCTTGCTATGAAGAGCTCTAATTTGGCTATTTTTAAGAAAGTATGAAAAGTTGCTTTGTGATTTCAACTAAAATAAGGTCTAAGCATCGTATTGATGCAATGGCCTTGAAAGTTAGGGTTAAGAAGTTAAAATGCTCATAAATATAAGTACATAAATATATAAATTAATATATATGTGAGTCTATATTCAATGTTGATGTTTATCCAAGCCAAAGGCTTAGCGGAGGAATTACATCATGGGAATTGATGTGTTTTGAATTGGATCCTGAAAAGGATTGTGTCTTACGTTAAGAATGACTGGGACTAGAACTACAAGTTGGGCATACAACCTATAGGTTGTCGGAAGGAACCCGTATTGGCGTTGCCCCACCTAGGTGGTCTACGGTTGCCCTGTTATGATAAGTGCACATGAAATGAATGATTTGCAACGCGTGGTACCGGGAGCCAATATATTCGGGTTGAACGACTGAAGATGTGGTCGTGCCATGTGGAGGCACGAGCAGTTCAATAACAGTTTGGTTACGATAACATGTATTTAAAGCCGCTAGGTTATGTGATTAAAGGTTAGCCTGAGATTTTAAGTTACCGGATCCTTGAGGATGGTGTACTCCATTATTTTCCAGGCTGAAGGTTTAAGACCCTAATTAATAAAAGAAAAGGAAATTGTCAGGAAAGTATTGGAGGATTGGTTGAGGCGACGTGCGGCGGCATAAGCTTATTAGATCAACGCAATTTCCAATCCTGAAGTGTCCACAACTTCGGAGTCCATATAGTGTGAGGTAATTCCTTGGACTAATCCCTGACGTGGAATAGAAAGGAATATGGCTTAAACTAGTGGGAATGAATCAAACTTTTTGTGTTAGAAAGGAATATTTGTTTGCTTTTTGCTTCTTCGTTACTCAGCACTCGCTAATTGTTATCCTATGATTTATTGAAAACCCAATAGGTGTCGGTGAGCCATCACAAGGACTTTAATAATCCATCCAGCTAACATATTCATCCAGCCAGCCATTGTAGCTTGACTCTATAAGGTGGTTAGTAATCTATTTATGTATTTCCTTTCGAGCTGATGCACATGTAATTGGTTATAGTGGGACAATATATCATGTGAACTTTATTTTGTGAATACAAAAGTGTTGAAATACTTTCTTCTGAGTATTTTAATTGCAGTCTGTTTCTGAATGTTAGTTGTGATTGCTGAATAAGTTATTGCTGAGTAACCATATCCGGATTTGGGAGGATCCGACGACCTGAAATCAGGGTCGTGACATATTGGTATCAGGGCCCGGTTACTCCAGTAATTTACTCAGTAATTGATAACTATGAGAGGTATTCAGAACTAAGGTTGTCATAAGATACTTTGATCTTAACAAGTGACAGCATGTTGACACAAGATCTTGATGAATCAGATAAATTAATGGTAAGTAAGTCGTTGCTATTCCCAAAAATCCCACGACAAATAATTTTTTTACTACTTATTAACCTGTATAGCGGACATGGTCGAACTCAGGGAGGCTACAAATCCCGAGGGTTATTCGATTAATCAAAAATCAATTAAGAGAAAAATAAGAATATCAAAGGATAACTATCCTTAGTTTTTGTGATTTTTTATCTTTTTTTTAATTTTTTAATTTTTTTATTCCTAATTTTTTAGTATTCTCTGATTTTCAAATTGTTAATGATTTTGATTTGTAATTTTTTTATTTTCAAAAATAATACGGAGCAATATTCATAAGATCAAAAATACTCACACCAACTTTTTTTTTGTAATTTTTCAATTTATCAAAAATGCTCAGAAAAATTCAGAGAAAATGTTTTTGGGTTTTGAAAGTTTTGAAATGTTTTTGGGAATTTTTGTGAAATTTTCAAATGTTTTTCTATTTTTTAAAATCAAATAGTGAGAAAATACAAAATTATGCACAACCTGGAGTAATATGCAACTTAAAAATATTTCAAGTACCCAAAACTCCTGGCAATTATTTTTATGACAAAGTAGAAGCAATTATATACAAACATGAACTAAAAAATCACTATTTTGGATTTTTATAGAATTTTTGTGATTTTTATAAGATTTTTGGTATTTTTCAATTTTTTGGGGTTTTATAAAGAGTTAATCCATAAAATTTTGGATAGAAATTAAAAGACAGGAAAACATGCCTACAATATTTTTTTGGAATTTTTAGGCTAATTTTCGGATTTTTATGAATTTTCAAAGTTTGAGCATGCAAAAAGATGCAGTTTTGATTTTTTTAATATGAAACGGTAATAAAATTTGATGAAAATTTTATAAAATGATAAAAATCATAACATGAACATCCACAAATTTTCTCAGAATTTTTAGAACCATAAAAACATTTATTTCATCAGAGAGATCAAGCAAAATATGGTTCTGGAAGAACAGGGGTTAAAGTACAAATAGTTAAAGTTTCTACACTAAAACATGACATGAAATAAATTGTAGAAGGGAATCCGTAATTTACCCAATATGCATGTCGGGGCATGTGATGTTCTGGAGAGAGGGGTTCTTCTATGATTTTTGAAAGTCACAGGGGGCGTTTATGTAATTTTCCCAATTTTTGTTTTCTTAATTCAAAAACCCAACCTTAGGGTTCATGAAATTTTCATTCTTTTTCACATGATCACAAGGGGTGCCGCCGCCCAAAAGGGACCGAGGGAGACGACGCCACCGTGGACGTCGACGAGGAGGGCACGATGGGGAGATGCGGCTGGTGGTGCTATGAAGAGCGGCGACGTGGGGCCGTGGCCTGCACGGAGGAGGTCGTCGCGCAGACTTGCGAGGAAGGTGTGGCAGCACCGTGATGGAGGCGTGCGTGCAGGGAGGCGCGGGCGGCCGGTGGAGCGATGGAAGACGGCTAGGGGCTCGGGCTCGCGTGGAGGTACGAGCGCGATGCACGGGTTGGAGGCGGAGGGGGGACTTGTGCGGAGGAGGTCAGTGGTTATGTGTTGGCCGATGGGCAGAGGTCGCACGGCCCGTGGGGTGAAGGAACTTCCACGCGGAGGCGCAGGGGCGTGAACGATGCCCGCACAGGCTTCGTGCGGTGAGGGGTGGCCGTCCGACTGCTACTGAGATTTTTTTTGTTTTTTGTTTTTTTATTCTTTATAAATGTAAATAGGAATGAATAATAAAGAATTTTTTTATTTTTTAAAAAAATAGGAAATGTAAACAGAAATAAAAAGATTTTTTAAATTTTTTAGCTATCCTGCAAAACAAATGTGAGAGATAAAAACAAATATATATATTTTTATTTTTTTATTTATTTATGCACAAAAATAGGAGGCATGAATGGTGATCCAGCAGAAATGAAAGGTATCGAATCCGATTCTCCGACCACCATGCGTGGTCGGAGTTGATAGATCGTGAAAGATAGAAAATGAATGCAGAGAGATCAAGAGCGTGGGATGAAAAATCGAGTCAAAGCGGATCGAATCGTAATGGATTTTTTAAGATCTAGAAAAACAAAATGGTGATGGAATTAAAATGCAACAAATGAAACTAAGATTAACCTATGATAAAAATGAGAAAACTGATGGATCTCACCTTAGGAGCAGAAATGACCGTGATTGCCTTGACAAGGCCGACTCGTTGTCACCGGATGGCGTGGAGACTAGGCAACTTTCTCGACGAAATTTTCTCTCTCGGAGATCGGGTTCCTCTCTCTTAAAGATTGATCAAGTTGGAATGAGGGAGAATGAGCCATATAAATAGAAAAGATAATGGAGATGAAATTTGAATTTTTAACTTTTTAGATAAAGAGATAAGAGAGATGAAAAATTGAAATGAGATAAAGATAAAAAGAGATAAAACTATTTACAAAATTGTCTATTTTTTGAATTTTCGTCACTTTATTTATTGGAAAAATAAAAATTATTTTTTTGTGGAGTTGGTTAATAAAAATAAATATATACATATGCTATATACAAATATGACATTATCTACAAGGGTAAATGAGGAAATTAGCGTTATTTTTGTTTTTTTTGTTTTAATTTATTTTTATTTTTATTTTTATTTTAAATAATGAGTAAAAATATTTAAAAATATATACAAATACAATATGTACAAAATACATGGGAAAATTGCACAAACCACCCCAGAAAACCTACTTTTTACTCGTAACTCCAAAAATTATGAAATCATGGCTATTTTAAAGATAATTTAATTTAGAATCTAATGGAAGTGAGATTGGTTCAATTTGAGTTCATATGGAGCCAGAATTGGTCTTTCAATTTGTTCTTAGTGGTTTTTTCCAAGTGTGGTTACTTTTATTCTGTACATGATTTAATTGTGCAATTATTTTTATTAATTAGAACACATTTTTATGTACAACTTTGATTTTGAAAATATTTGATTTGAAGTCAATTAATGCACAAATAAATTAGTGTCAATTTTATACAGATATTCACAAAATAAGTGAGAAGTATTTACAACAGGATATACATTTGTTTTCGATTTTCTGCTTAAGGACCCTATCTCCCCCTATTTTATTCCCGATCGATCAGGTCAAGTCTTGACCTTCTCTCGGAGTTCGGGTCAGCCTGTATACAGTCTTCTTCTTCTTTTTATTTTCCCTTTCTTTCTTTCTTTATTTATTTTAGGTTAAAATAATATACAAATATACAATATTTACATACATATGCAAGTTAGTAAGAAAATGGAGTTAGTGTTATATATAGGTGTTTCATAAAGGATTTTAAGCTAAAATAAATGAATAAAGATGATGAATCGCGGATTCATCACAACAGTACATTCACAAGTCATTGTCCCTTATGTAAATCGTGCTAAAACGTATTGGCCTTGATTCATCCCATGATCATGGCATACCAAGATGTAACTAGGCAATTAGCATCTATGATAGTGATGACCCATGAGATGGGTCAAAGGTAATATGAATTAGAGCGAAGACTCAATGCCACAATGAGAGATCAAAGTCATTTAGACTCGTGAATGCTAGAGTTGAGGGTTCTATTCACCCTCATAAGAAATAGTCTAGATACCATCAGTCTATAGAATTTGTTTGCCCATACTCCATTTGGAGGAGCAGTGGAGGAGGTGCTTCGTAGGCATACACAAAAGAAAAAGAATATTTGATTCCTATTGTAAGGATAAGATTTCGATAAAAGCACAAAACCATTATCTGATTAAGGAACCAAGAGGTCAATTATAATTCAAGAAGATCTTAGACGACTGTGTGGGACAAATTGCAGAACATTAGTCACATGCTTATCTGCTACTCATCGAAATGAATTATTTTGATCTCATCATGGGGATGGACTGGCAAGAAAGGCATCATGCTTGCCTTGACTGTTTTCAGAAGACAGTAACTTTTCACCTTCCTAACTTGACAGAGTTCCAGTTCATTGGAAAGACAACCAATGATAATATTGAATACAATTCTACTTTGAAGGCACACCAGTTGTTAGAGCAAGGGTGCCAAGGCTATTTAGATTACGTAACCACTACATCATGGTCATACAGAATGACAGAAGATGTACCTATAGTGTGCGAGTTTCTTGATGTATTTTCATAGGAACTACATGGATTACCACCTGAGCGAGAGATTGAGTTTGAAATCTCGCTCACACCTGACACTCAACCTATTTTTATCTCTCCATATAGGATGGCACCAGCTGAGTTGTGAGAGTTAAAAGTACAGTTACAAGAACTGTTAAATAAAGGATTCATTCGTCCTACTACTTTACCATGGGGTTCACCTATCTTGTTTGTGAGGAAAAGGGATAGGTCAATGCGGTTGTGCATTGACTATAGACAGTTAAATAAGAAGACAGTAAAGAATAAGTATCCTCTACCAAGAAAAGATTATCTCTTTAACCAGTTGCAGGGTTCAACTGTGTATTCTAAGATTGACTTAAGATTCGGTACCATCTGTTGAAGATTAAAGATGTGGATATCCCCAAGACAACCTTTCGAACTAGATATGGACATTATGAGTTCATAGTTATATCTTTTAGACTGATAAATGCCCCAACAACCTTCATGGATCTCATGAATAGAGTATTCAAGGAGTTCCTAGATCACTTTGTAGCCGTCTTTATTGATGATGTTCTTATTTACTCCAAGGATAAATATCATCATGAACACCATCTCCGGTAGGCACTTGAAATACTAAGGAAGAACAAACTATATGCTAAATATAGCAAATGTGACTTCTGGTTGTCCGAAGTATCATTCTTAGGACATGTTATTTCTGGGGAAGTTATATTAGTTGACCCTACAAAGATTAGTGTGGTGATAAGTTGGGAATGCCCAAAGACTGTCACAGAAATACGATCTTTTCTATGTTTAGCTGGATATTATAGAAGGTTTGTGAAGGATTTTTTACGAATAGCATTGCCAATGACTAGGCTGACTCAAAAGGAGGTCCCATTCATATGGTCTGATGCATGCAAAACTAGTTTCCAAACACTGAAAGAATGCCTAACATCAGCACATATCCTTACTCTACCCTCTAGGAGTGAAGGGTTTACAGTGTACACTGACGCATCTAAAGAAGGACTTGGGGTAGTTCTTATGCAACATGGTAAGGTAGTTGCGTATGCATTGCAATAGCTCAGGACACATGAGAAGAACTGCCCGACACATGACCTTGAATTAGCTGCCATAGTTTTCGCTTTAAAGATATGGAGACACTACCTCTATGGTATTACTTTTGAAATCTTCACCGATTATAATACCTTGAAATATCTGTTTGATTAGAAGGAGCTCAATATGAGACAGAGACAGTGGCTAAAGTTGTTGAAGGACTATGATTGCACAATCTTGTACCACCTTGATAAGGGGAATGTCGTAGAAGATGCCCTTAGCAGAAGAACTTATGCGCCTAGGTTGATGAGTGCTATCCACTTCTGGGGTCTACTATAATGTTGAGTGAATGGAAACCATTTGATAGTAGTACCGATACTGTAACTATTCCTCACCGATACAAAACAGAGATCTGGGATAGAATAACAAAAGGATAGGAGGATGATCCAGTCCTTAAAGACTTGAGACAACAACTTGAGAAGAATAAGATAGAGAGATTCCAGATACAAGATGGGTTACTATATAACCATCATAGAGTTTGTGTATCAAACACACCTGAACTGAGGAAAGACATCTTACGCGAAGCGCATTGTTCTAGATTATCTATTCATCCATGAATTACGAAGATGTATAAGGATCTTCATTCATACTTTTGGTGGCCGGGAATGAAGAAAGATGTTACTGAGTTTGTGAATTCATGTTTCACTTGCCAACAGATAAAAGCTTCACATCAAAAGCCACCAGAATTGTTACAACCCCTCCCTATACCTGAGTGGAAATGGGAAAGCATTTCCACAGACTTCGTTATTGGCTTACCTCAGACGAGTGGTGGTAAAGATAGTATATGGGTTATAATAGATTGTTTGACCAAGGTAGCACCCTTTATTCCAATACGCTTATCTTTCTCTAGACCAGCTTGTTGAGTTATATATTATGCATGTGATCTGTCTCCATGGTATCCCAAAAAAGGTAGTTTCTAATCAAGATTCACGATTTACCGCACACTATTGGGAGAACCTCATGAAAACCTTAGGCACACCGCACACAGTTATGCTTGAGCACAACATATCATCCGTAAACCGATGGTCAATCAGAACCTACAATTCAGACTTTAGAGGATATGCTATGAGCATGTGCCTTAGAATGGAAAGGATCATGGGTGAAATAGTTGCCTCTTGCAGAATTTGCCTACAACAATAGTTACCATACAAGTATTGGCATGGCACCATTTGAAGCACTATATGGACGTAGGTGCACTACTCCTTTATGTTGGCAAGAGGTTGGGATAAAGAACCTTTACGATTCATATAGACTCCAGGAGACATGGGAAGATGTAGAGCTTGCTCGGAAAAGACTTATAACTGCTCAGAGTCACCAGAAAAGCTATAGTGATACCCGGTGAAGAGACCTTGAATTTGAGGCAGGTGACTTTGTATTTCTCAAAGTATCACCTATGAAGGGAGTTCAGAGGTTTGACTTGCGTGGGAAGTAAGCACCCAGGTTCATGGGTCCCTTTGAAATTATTCAGCAGATTGGAAAAGTTGCATATAGACTTGCACTTCCTCCACATATTTCGGTAATACATGATGTTTTTCATGCATCAAATCTGAGAAAGTATATTAAGGATCCTGAGCATAAGATAAGCTATGATGATCTGCATGTTGAGCAGACTTGACATACCTAGAAATACTAGTGCAAATACTGGATAGGGATATCACGAAGTTGAGAAATAAAGAGGTATCTCTAGTTAAAGTGTTGTGGCACAACCAAGAGTTTGAAGAAGCCACATGGGAACCTGAGGTAGAAATGAGAGAAAAATACCCGCAATTGTTTGAATGATAACACTATGTATTGTGTATATCTTTATTATAAATGAAATGACGTCCATTCTCTTTATGGTTGTTATGGTTTCAATCCTCTTTAAGTTTGTTATGCCTACACTGTAAGTCTCGAGGACGAGACTTCCTTTGAGGTTGTTATATATGTAAAGCCTTGAACTTGGCCGTTGATGAATCCGCGATTCATCATCTCAATATATTAATCTTAGCAAAATCCCTGAGTAAAATCTCAAATAAATGTTCATAAAATCAATAAATTAACAAAATGACTATTGTAAATAAAATACACTAACTATTGTATATTATATTGTATAAAATAAATTAACCATACAAAGCCGTAAAATAAAGGAGTTTTTCACATGTAAATATTCATGTATTCTTTAATAATTTCATTTCAACTCTATTTTGGCTAACTCTTTTTCTAACTTATTTATAAATGTATATAAAAATACAAAAATATAAAATAAATTTCACCTCAAATATACTCCTAGATCCTAAAGATAAAAAGCCGTAAAGTCCAGCTTCCCAGCCAAATTCCCGCTCTGTATGAACTCCAAATTCACTAAACTCACTTTTAAAGTTTAAGTTAGAAAATTATCTATCCAATGAAAGTGGTTTCATTGTATATATTATACATATCTTTCTTTCTTCATTACTAAAAAATCCAAAAAAATCTCTTTTGTATTTAATTTTATTTCTAGTATTTTATTTTATTTTTAGTTTGTAAATATCTTTTATTGAAAATAAAAAAAATTCAAATTAGAAAAGTAAAAAAAATTCCATGTACATAGTGTTTTTATGGACCTACTTTTGTAAATCTTCCATTCTAATTTTCTTCTTAATTTAATCTTTTATTTAAAGTAGGCTACTTTTATGTATTTTATTTATTTTATTTTCATTCTCTACAATAACCACCCATTCGACTCCAACACTCAACCATTTTTTCTAACATCTAATTCAACTCCACCATTTTATTAACCTCCCCTCCACCACTTTAATAACTTCTCATTTTTTCTATTTATATACATCCATTCTCCTCATTTTTACCCCATCTTTATGTGAGGAGAGCCTAGTTCCCAGAGTTAAGTCGGTGACAGCGACACAACCACGGTCGAGTGACGACAACCCTCTCTCCAGTGAGATCCGTTGGCTTCTTGACCAACATCACAGCCGCATCCGTGCGTTCCCCGAGCTCATCGCTTGCCAACGATTCGAGCGAAGATCATGCTTCTCGTGAGCACACCATAGGCGATCGCTTCCACCGTAGGTATTTTTCCTCTCATTTTGACATCGTTGTTATTTTTGCAATTTTTTATCACACCACCACCATTACCTCTTCATTTGTCTACTCCACCACATCATCACTTCCATTATTTCCATCACCACCATATTTTTATCTTTTGCAATCCCTATTTAAGAAAACAAAAAAATTAAAAAATATAAAAAATATAAAAAAGCAATTAATAGTAGAAAAATTTAAAAAAAAATAAAAAAGGAAGGAGCAGCAGCGGCTCCGCCCCGCCCCCCCTTTTATCTTCCACGGTCAGCGGTGCAACCCGCCAGTCGCCAGACCGCGCAGCCTCGCTACCCTGCCACTCAGGTGCCTTCCGCCAGCGTGGCCAGCCCTCCAGCCGTGCCTTCGCCATGCTCCCTCCAGCTCGCAGCCACCGCAACGACCCTCAGCCGCGCACCACCTGTCTCGCACCCATCGCCCAGAAGCACCACTTGCGGCGCTCCTCCGCTAGTCAATTGCTCGCCGGCCGCTGTAGCCTCCTCCTCCTTCGCGTGATCGCGTGCGGTGGTGCCGCCCCTCCCAACCGTGCGTGCGCTCAATCAACAAAGAAGAAGGTCGTTTTCTTTTTTTATTTTATGTAAAAATTGCAAGTTTCATCCTGCATGTTTCTGTAATTCCAAAAAAATCATGTACATATTTTGTTAGTAATTTTTATTTTCTAAAATTGCATAGAGAACCCTATATTCATACATTGGTTTGGAAATCTATTTTGTATCGTTTATTTTAATGAAAAATGTCATGATATTGAGAAACTATTTGTCTATCATTTGAATATTTATTTGGATTTTTGTGAATATTGGGTAATTAATTACAATTATTTTAGTGGAAAATTGAATATTTTACCTAATCTGGTCTCTTAAATTCATAATTCAGTCACAGTATCTCCAAAAATTCCACAAAATCAGAATTGATGATTTGAAATGTGATTGAATTACTACCTAAATTTCATCTTAATTGGAGTTATCTTGTGCCTTAAATAAATTATAGAGTAATTTTAGTAATTGATTTAAAATTAAATCTATGATACTATTTTTGCAAAATTTCAACTCTCTTGGATTGTTTATAGAAATACCTTTTTGAGATAATTTGCATTTTGTCTAATTTGTTAGTGTGGATTTATTAGGAATTAATTACTCACTATCATTCTGTTTTCACTAAAAAATCTATAAAAAATTATATTTTGTCAGAAAATTTAAAAAAAATACTGTAGACTCACGGCATCATGTTTTATTTTCCATAAAATTTTCATAATTTTTGCATTATGTTTGTGTGAAAAATTGTGAAAAAAAACCTAAAAAAGTGTGCATTTTTCATCGTTGCATTTTAACCCGTAAAATTCCAAAAAATGTCTTGCATTAATCACTTGATTAGGGTTCTAGAAAAAATATAGGGTAAATTACAATCTGGGTCCCCATCTATGGGTCCGATCCCAGACTGGGTCCCGATCTTTAATATGTAACGATTTGGGTCCCAGGGCCATTAATATAAGGAACTTTTTGAGGCTAATGACGAGTATAGCCTTGTTTAAAAGTTGGAACCCAACCCCCATTCCCTTCCCAACAAGGGCATACTCATCATGAACCCCAAAATTTCCATTTCCTAAATGGTCCTGGGACCCGAATCGTTACAATTTAAAGATCAGGACCCATTCTGAGATCGGACCCATAGATGAGGACCCAAATTGTAATTTACCGAAAAATATAATTTAGCTAAATTGAAATGATTTCCTATTAGAATTAATTTAGCTAAGTTATGTCTTTTTCTATTAACTTAATTCACCTGCATTGTGCATTTCACATTCTTTTTTGCATAAAAAATACAAAAAAATCTACATGGAAACTTAGACCTAAGCTTTCCGAATTAACCCGACGTTGTTCCTTTGCCTCCCTGTCTTCGACTCTGGACTTTCTCAGGATATAAATTAAAGCCGAGACACTCTTCACGAAGATTCTTTTCTCGTTGCTGAACGATTCGCTAAGTACCAGTACTACGAGTGCAAAATTATCATGTGCTCAGCGGATCGATCAGATGGCACCATTGTCGGGGAGGCAAATAGCTTAGGATTTGATTTAGAAAAATTGATTTAGGTTTTCTCACTCGGGTAGTCTGACCCCCGAGCCACCTTGTATTTATTCTATTTTTTTCAGTTATTTCTCTGCTCATTTTTGTACATATTTTATTGTTTATATCTCTAATATAAATTTCATTTTCCTTGCGAGGGCCCGTAGACTTGGAGTACATCGGAGCACGATAGACGAGATGCGTGCTGATTGTTGAAGAGCGAGGAAATTAAATTTATTTTTGAGAACATTGTTTTCTAAGTTTTTGTAATTATTGTGTTGTAATAATTTAGGTGATTTTCTCATTTACAGCGACTCTTGTTTGAGAGTTTACGCGTGTAAAAAAGACTTGGACATTATTTTATGATGTGTCGAGCCCTGTTTCACTCTCTGGTGAGATTGGGGCTCGACTTGAGTGACGAAATTAAGGATAGGCACACGATAGTATATCATCAAATTTGTTTGTACCCATCATAATTTAGGCCACACATACATAATGAGACACACATAGACACGTACTACATAGCTCAAATTAACTCAATTCTTTCCCGCTAATAATATATTGTTTAGGTGCAGTTTTCTCGATCTGCATGAATTTAGTGTAAATTTAAAAATTCAGTTTTGCATAATGCATGGAGAGTGTTGGGAGTCACTGTAAGTATAACTTCTTCTGAGCATGCATCATTGTTTTATGTTTGCATTCTGATTTCGATTCTTTCCTTGTTTTATAACTTAGGATTTTAAAGGAAATTGGGACTGAACAGTAGACATGCTTTGTTGTGCTCAGATAAATTTCAAGTGACAACCTAACTCGAAAATTAGGACTGAATTGAGTAGGCCGATTTAAAAAATTGGAATAAAAAGAACCTTGTTCACGGGTGCATAAAGCCCTCATTGTTTGATTTACTTGCAAGTGAGAGAGAGACGACACTAGGATAGAGTCAAGCCAGGATTTCTTACATACTACTGGTTCTTTCTTTTTAGGCGATTAGCTACTTTCTAGTGAGGATCTACGGGTAGACGATAAATGGTCTGTATTTCCTTAACAGAGTGGGAGGTTTAGAGGATGTCTTAGTCCTCAAGGAACGGCGGGTAGCTATATTTATATGGTCCGTACTTACTCCTATATTGGCTGAAAGTAGGTCCAACTAGTCGTAAGAACCAGGCCAATCTATAGGAAAATATGGGCACCTAACAGCTCGTTAATCTAGCCAAGATTGCATTTATCACCAACTAAAATTTGACCAGATAATTCGATCGAACCTTTACGGCCATCACATGTTGAGTTGGTGAAATTGAGGGTTTGAATTGCGTTTGTATTGTGTGAGTGTTCTCTGCACATTCACGTGCACTGTAGAACTAGCGCCTCATTGAATATCGTGTTCTTATCGGTTCTTTTGATATCAAAGATGACTAATTGGGGGATATTTATTCGGACTTTGTGAATCTCTTGTTGAACCCTCCAAGAAGAACGTCTTTAAAGGTCCATGCGTAACTTGGGCCAACTTGGACTCATGACCCTCTTGAGCCCAGGATCACTCACTCTCGAGATGGTTTCTCTCAAACCATTCCCTTTCTCTCCTCCCACCTCATCGAGGAAGACCTTCGCCTCGGTGAGAATATCTTCATTCCTAAATCCTCTTCTAATCAAGACCACGTTGCTGATTCAGGTCTTCAAGAAGATTCAAGTAAAATGCCTCCAAAGATGAAAGAAGAGGAAAAAGAACACCCTGAGGACCCGATGAGAATGGTACTAGCCAGATTAGCTGCATCTGAGCAGCAACAAGCATACTCAGAGCTCAGTTAGGACAACTCAATGTTGGGGTCAAACCAACAATGGATGCGACGTATAACACCGGACAATACAGAATTTGGAATTACTTGAGTCCGGCCGAACCCACAGTTGATTTTGAGCTGAAGTCGCATTTTCTAGACCTGCTGCCACACTTTGATGGGAATACTTATGAGGAGACATATACATTCTTAAGGGACTTCGAGCTCGTCTACGCTAACCTTAGATATCCTAATTATAGCCATGATTATATTAGACTCACAACACTTCCATTTCAAGGACATCATGCAGAAGTGTCCCTATCATAATCTAGATGACAACATCTTGGTCCAGTCATTCTTCACTGGTCTCAACCCTGAGATGCACGGTTTAGTGAGCGCTGCCTGTGGAGGCAACTCTACATCACGAGGATCGGATACCGTCTGGAAGGTATTTGAGTAGATGGCTGAAACCAGCCGCTCACAGATGGACAACAGGGCATATACATCATCACCCAGTTCACTCTTATCAGGTGTAGTCGATCTCTCTCAGGACGTGATCCCTAGCATGGGACTCCTAGCGGATCGATCAGATGATGCCGTTGCCGAGGATTGATAGGAGGATTGATGAATTGGACCGGAGTGTCTCCAAACTTCCAAAACAAATGGAGGAGTTGACTGAGAGGGTATCTAAGATAAAGATACTTGTTGTGGTTGCACCCTCTACCCCGTATACCGAGTTCACCATTCAGGAGCAGTTGGTGTCAGGACAACCCTAGTCGTGGGAGCAGGACCAGTCCTATGCCCATTCTTTCCAGCAGCCACCTCCATTAGCAGAGACAGTTCAGGAGGAGCCTCCATCGGTTTGGGAGGTGAATGGAGTATGGTATACTCAAGATCCTGCCAGACAGGGAAGTACGGGGGACTGACAGGCCTACCAGCATCCCCCAACCTTTCACAACACCACATTCACCTCTGCACCACCTCCTTCACAGCAGAACCCTGGATTCTAGCCACCCCAATAGCAGTGGCAACAGTACCGGTAGTATGGCTGACTGGGCCATTACTAGGCAGGCCAGCATGGCATGTAATTTTAGCAGACACCCCAGCACCACCAGCAGCAGAGGCAGTACCCTGGCCAGCAAGGCCAGTTTTCCCATTCTTCTTCCCGATCTTATCCCCTTCCTTCTTCATCTGGCCCCGTAGACATTCAAAAGCAGATACTCGGCGAGCTTCGTTTCTACAGGAACGAGATTCACGATTTACGGGTGGATGTCAACCGCTTGTCTAGATGGCGAGCCGAGCAGACTGCACCCTCTACCTCAATCCCAACCCAAGTTCAGGATAACCCTAATAGCCTGAACCGATTTGGTTCTCAACAGCACTTTGGTCAGGTATACTATTCAGCATCTCTTAGATCTGAACATGAGATTCTTTCATGTGACGATGCTAATCACATGTCACTCAGGAGTAGAAGGACTATGACCGTACCTGACCAGGCGAGGGACACGAGGAGGGGCATCTCTGGAGCTCTACCTGAGGACTCTTTAGAGGACGAGGAGGAGAGGCAGCATATTCTGGAGCCCCTTCAGCACCATTCGAGGATATCTACTCAGGGAGCTAAGAAGAAAAGGAGAGCGCGTGTGTAGAATCGGCAACAAGGATATTCTATTCCACAACCTGTAGTAGATAGTTTAGATTTTGATTCCATATTGCATAAAAAAGACTCTTGTATGAAGAACTCTATTTCCGTTAATGCCAAGAACGATGTTTCATTTCATGTTCCAGACTCTTCATCTTCTGTTTCCCTAGCTTCAATCCCTTTCCCTCGTGCTCTTACGACAGGGAAGCGCATCAAAAAGATTCAGAAAGATGACCCTGATATGGTACAGTTTTGTAAAGAAAATATCATAGTAAAGGTGACATTTGATGAGTATGTGGCTAACCATCCTGCATTCCAGAAATACCTTAAGGTGAGATGCACACCTACTAGGGTTAGCGGGAAGAAGGAGAACCAAAATATGAAGACACATGTCTTGTCAGTAGCCACAACATATTATCTTAAGAATCATACATTGCCAAGGAAAAAGAGAGACATGGTTGCTCACTATGTGGAGAGTCGTATTGACGACATTGCATTTGCACGCACACTCTTGGATAACGGTTCTTCCATCAACTTACTTCCCTTAACCTTATATCAGAAATTGGAGTTGGGACCACTTCGCAAATCCAGAGCTTTACTCCAATTCCCTGATCATTTAGTGAAGAGACCTAAGGGAGAAGTAAAGAACGTCATTATCTCGATTGAGGGGCAAAACTATCAGGTTGATTTCACAGTCTTGGATATGGAGACCCCAATATTGGAGAGAATTTTAGATCATTCTCGGACGGCCCTTCCTTAGGACTGCATGCGCAACTTTCAATTATGGTACTGGAATGATGAAGTTCCGTTCTCCAAGCAGAGAAGTGAACCTTGAGATGAAGCAAACCAAGTGTCAGTGACCCAATTCAGAGAGTAGCACAGAGTGCTGATCTTCATAGGTAGATTGCAGAATTATTAGCACCGTTGGGATTTGGGGACAGATTCCTTTAGGATAAAGCGAGACCCTTTCATCTGGAAAGGACATAGTGCATGATGAAGTTTGCTAGGTGTTGCATGATCTTGTTAGAGATGTATCTACCTATTCCCGTGATGACATAGAGATCCATCTAGATCTGTCAGTTCCATCCCCTTCGGAACGATCGTGGGACATAGATTTTGAGTCGGGTAGGACTTTGGTCGACTTACCACATTTCTTTGGTGATCCGACTCCCCATACTTCTGAGTTGGTGGCAAGTGCTACGCAGCTTAGCCTACCTTCATGCAGTACGGAACCAGATTCAGATTTAGTTCAACTAGATTTGCTTGATGATTGCACATTGCCAAAACTGAAATCACTACCTCTTACACTCAAGTATGCCTTTCTTGTGGGACCCAAAGAGAGATATCCTACTATCGTTAGCTCAGACTTGACTTTAGAACAAGAGTCTAGGTTGTTAGAGGTCTTAGAGAGGAATCACTGCAACTCTAGATCATTGCTCAGCTGGTGAAGAAAATGATGTGGTCAATATAGCTTTCTCAGTTGCTCAATCCTCCAATCCCAATGATGTGTAGGCGGCTGCAATCTCCTACCTCTCCTGAGAGAAATGGTTTCAGATAAACATGTAAAATCAAAGTCCATACCTATCTCGGGTGTCGATGGGTCATGGGCTACATGCTTCTTGTATCTAAAATTATTGGAATTGGCTTCAACATGGGCATGAGTAAGAGTTTTTGTCGTGGTCAGGTTGTCGAGCCTCTAAGTTAAATTTGTCATATTCTTCATCAACAAGGCAAGCTGATCAATGGTTGGGTTCACTGAAGGTGCCTCGGGCTGCTCAACAATTGAAGGTAGTTGAGTCTGATAGTGCAGAGGCCGGTACCCATAATATTATTGTTGATAATAAGAAGGAGGAGGGTATGAATAATACTGCCCAGAATATGCAGGCTGTTAAGGATAAGTCTGGTAAGAATATGCAGGATGCATCAGCTGCTGGTTTTAGGTTTGGAGCTGAGGTAGAGATGGATACTAGTGACGTTGTGAAGGCTGTTGGTGTTGGAGTGGTGATCTCCCACCCTGATGATAGTGAATTGGCCTTTGACTCAGTTGGGAGCTCGACTGACCCTGCCCGGATGGACGAGGTTGGTTGCGCTCTCGATCAAACCAAATGTCATTCACCTCCTGGATGTGAGGTGGAGGGGGAGAAAACTGCTCAGGAATGTATTGATGCTTTGGATAGTACGACACAACACATGAATGAGGAGAATGTAGTTGAACCCGATCGGGTGTCTGCGCGTAGTAAATGTGTTAGACGGTAGAAAAATGAACTCTGATATTCTATGGTGCTGAAGAAGAAGAAGAACTCATCTACTCCATTGCAGGTGTATCGGATGCTACACTCCAGCACTAGCATGAGCTGATGGTACTAACTATAAGCTCCAGATGACGGGTAATCTCATCCAGCTTGTCTAACTGCTTCGTCTAGTTTCCAATGATGGTAAGATTAGTGTTGTCCACCCTATTGAGATGCATTTATGTTGGCAGCCTTGTGGGGTGCTGAAGCAGAAGGAGTAGGATGCTTCTAGAAAGCACATGAAGAAGAAGGAGTTGCAGAGCTCTTTGTCATCTTCTCAAATATCCGGTAGAAGACATCCCAATCCTTATTGAAATGTGATCCTCCACAAGAATCATCCACCAATATCTGATTCTCTAAGCTCAATCCACCAAAAAAGTTCTGCACGAGGCTCGTCTTTGGAATATCGTGATGGGGACACTTCTCCGTCAAATCTTTGAATCTTTCCAATGCCTCATGAAAAGGCTCATGGGACAACTAGGAGAAGTTAGTTATCAATGATCGCATCTAGTTGAAGCGTCCAAGGGGATAATACTTGCTCAGAAAAGCAGAGCTCAACTCTTCCCAAGATGTGCCGACCTTTCTCAAATGATTCATCCAATAAATCACCTTGTCCATGACTGAACGGGAAGGTCGTCATCTTCACTACCTCTAACGGGATGTTAGGGTAGTGGATAGTTCTATATATGCGATAAAAGTGCTGGAGGTGAATATAAGGCTCCTTGTGGATGTGTCCATGGAATATTGGGAACAAAGAGAGAATAGTGGGCTTCAGCAAAAATGCCCATGAACCTCATGTATCTGTATGTATGTCATCGCATGTCCTGCGCCTAGGTTATAGGTATATCTCAACGTAGGCTTCGGCTCCACTCTTGGCTGCTTGGGATCGACTCCCCCATTCCCACCTCCTCTAATCTGCATATCCTCCTCTCTCCTCTGTCCCATCTCGGCTCTAAGACCATGTCATGTAATCCGGCCTGGATGTTGGTCTACTTAGTAAGCTGGGCCTGAATGGTCTGAATGGATGCCAACATCGTATTGTTGATCTCATGCTGCTCAATAACTGGTCCCTTCCCCTTCGGTGGTGCCATCGAGTCCTCTAAATCAGTCTCAGTAAAAGTGCAATGCACTCGATCAGTCCTCAGAAAATCAGGAGTTTCAAATGATAGTTTGAGATTAGTGTCAATCTCAAACAAGAGATTTATTGACGATAGAAGTGGAGTGTATAAAGATAATCTCACAAAGTCCAACACAAAATACTCCAATCCGACATCTTCGATAGCAAGAGGCAAGATGCGAGAACACGAGGTCAAACAAGAAGAAGAAAATGAAAAGAAAGCCCGAAGTGTGCAAATGGATCTCTAACACTAGCAATCAAACACAATATGAACCCCCATTCACCAACTGAACACAAGTGAAGACTGTGAGAGTTCGGTCAATTATCTTTTCAATTTTAGTTTAGTGAATCTACACAAAGTTGCTTACTACCAAACACACAAGGTGAGTCACCTCTATCGCCAAGTGTACGTCCTCAAACCTTCCCATCAATGGATCCATCTTCTCGGGATGACGGGTTCAATATCAGGCTCAAAGGGAGATAAGAGGTGGAGCACACCAAAACGATTTTCTAACATCTTAGGAAGATGCTTTCATCTCAACTGTGCACCAAAGAGTAATGCACAAGAGCATACAACACAAGTCTAGGGATTGGGTTCTAACCTTAAGGCAACGTCCTCACCTACTTTGTTTGGAGGTAAGTACCTGCAGATAATGAGGGGGTTACTCTCCCCAAAGTAATGATGATACGTCGATTACATTTTGTTTGAGGTTAAGTAGATTTAACAATCCCTTTTTATTTGGTTATCACTTTTTTGGATTATTTTAAAGAAGCGATCTAACAATTTTTCCATTTCCTTTATTTCTTAAGTAAGAAAATCAAGGGAGGATATTGGAAAAATGATGCAACGAAAATCAATGATGCATACATGAGATAAGAAATGTTTACCTTACTCCAACAGTCAACATGAAAAATGATCCTCACATAAAAATAAAGATAGAAAATAAACTACCTAAATGTTGAACGAGAAGTGTACTATGCATTAACTTATATTAGCATGCAAGAACTAATTAGTTGATTAATTCCAATCCTACGATCTAATCTATAGGAACATATATTCTTATTTAGGAGATGTGGACCTACTCGATTACCTGGCAGCCAAGATAATAGAACCTACTTCTAAGGGCTCACGCACAAATGCGAGAAAATAAATAAAAATAAAAGGTGAAGAAAATAAAATTGGTGAGGTCCCCCAAGTGCACTGACACTTGGTGAAATAGAACCCACAATCACAAGAGTTTAATATCCAAATAAAAATAGAAAAAGGGAAAGTGTCAACCATTATTGCAAATTATTCAAAAATAGAAATAAGAGTAAAATAAAATAAAAATATGTGCAAAAATAAAATGCTCGCAGTAATCCTGTAAATCTTATTCTCCTCCTCTCTTACACTCTCTAGGTGCTCGGTGAAGAAACGAGCTGCCTCTGCTTCACTCGGGTGCGTCGGCGCTCCAAGAATGCCACCCTCGCTCGTCAGACCTTCGCAAGAAAGAGAGAAACACAAAATATGTCATATCACAGTTATAAAAATTATGAGCAAAATAAAAGAAGAAAAATAAAAGTAGAAAACAAATAAACAAACAAACACATAAATGTAGACAAGTAGCAAAATGGGAAGAGCAAGAAAGAATAATCTCAGATGAATAGTTAAAGTCTAATCTTGGGGGGGCTTTTAGTGTCCGATAAATCGGATTCTGCAAGCGTTGTATAAGCCCCCTCACGACACGTACTTCTCGATCCGAGTGCTCACTCCTCAACACTAAGAAGATCCACAACAATAATATATATAGAAATACATACAAAAATAAAGGATAAAAAAAGAGAAAAATAAAAGAAAGAGAAACAAGTATATGCAATCCAAGAATATCAAGCTAAAAGGAGAACCTAACTACCCTCGATGTGACTCCCGGCAATGGTACCATTAGTTGAAAAGGACTTTTTCCGGTTTTAATTATTAAAAGAGAAATGTGGAAATATATACAAGTGCCATCGCAACCAAAAGAAAGTCTCATAAAAATTATTTTTGTTCAATTCTCAACTCAAGCAAACAAAAAAATGAATGTAAGCAGAGAAAATGAATTTGTTATTTATTTACATATATAGCGTACATGATCGAACTCAGTGAAGCTACAATAATCCCGAGGGTTATCTAAAATCAAGGAAAAATGAAAGAAATAAAAGAGGAGTTAATTTTATGCAAATCTTGTTTTCAATGGATTTTTTTATCTTTTAAATTTTTTATGAATTTTTTATTGTTATTATGTTTATAGTTTTCTGATTTTATATTTTTTTATGATTTTTAATTATTCAAATGTTTTTTGTACTTTTTAATTTAAAAAAAACAAAAATGGGGCAATATAAACAAAATTAAAGACAAGGTTCTTTTTTATTTTTAAGTAAGGAAAATATGCAAAAAAATCAAGTAAAAATATTTTTGGATTTTTGGTGTTTTTGTTCTATTTTTGTGATTTTTAGTTAATTTTTAGATTTTAAAGGATTTTCAAAATAATTAAAAACAAGAAAAATAAGAAATAGAAAACATTGAAGACGTTTTGTGATTTTAAAATATAAAATAAAAGAAAAAAAGCAAAATATATTCAGAAATAGAGAATATTTTCAAGGTTTTCAGAAAGATGTTATATATATTTTTTGGATTTAATGTACTTTTATATGAATTTTTTGGTGTTTTTATTTTTTGTTCTTTTATAAAGAATATAAATATGAAAATTATATAGAAATTAAAATAAATCAAAGTAAACACATAATATTTTTTCAGAATCTTTCAAAGAAACTTTGTTATTTTTATTTATTTAATACTATCAATAGAAATAAATCAAAGGGCTTTATATTTATTAAAAGTAAGAAAAATATTTAAAAATTAAAAACAAAATTATGGCTAATGAAGTTGATTAGCAGGAACTTACGACAATTTTTAGGGAATTTTTAAGCGTTGTTAGCAATTTACTTATCACATTGACAAAAATTTTTAATTTTGCTTCACAGAGATGTTTATGCAATTATTTTTATTTAGTAGTCTGAATTAATAAAAAAATATAAAGGCAAGGGGCAATTGTGTAATTTTTTGAAAAGAGGTATATCGACGCACGTGAGATGCAGTGGCACGAACCTCGAGGGAATTATCTAATTCCTAGGGACCAAACAGTAACAAGAAAGAAAGGGATATAAAATGCAATTTCACTAGTAGATCACGTGCGTAGCACGTTTATACAAACAAACATGACTTAATTGTAATTAAACTAAAATAAAGGCAAGATAATGCAATTATTCAATCAACTATGGCACGACACATGTCCAACCAAGGTTTATATACAAAATAACAAACAAGCAAGGACTGGAGTGTAAAAGTTTCACTGATCACAGGCAGAGGAGTACACTGGATGGACGGTTATGATTTGATCTGGAGCCGGTGATCTACAGAGGGAATTTGGGCATGCTCGAAAGGTTGTGATGTGGAATTGTTGTCTTTGTTCTTTATCCAACGGACAATACGACTTATGGACGAACTCTGAAGAAGGAGACCGTTGTCGGATTTCGATTGCCGTAAACTTAGAAGATCTAGGTTCAATTATGCTTCTGATGGTCACAAGAGCATACTGAAGTGTGTCCGCATCAAATGAAATGGATGGGAGGTCTAGTGATCATACAAAATCCTTAAAAAAACTAAAAGCCCTCTAAAAACACAAAAATAGTATGAAATTATCAAAAATCCAAAAATATTTTTATTTTAATTTTTTTTGGATATTTTTACTTTATTTTAAAAGTATAAAAGTTTTCTTCACTTTTCTTTTATTCCCTTACATATGTTTTGTTTTCTTTTATTTTAAAAATATAAAAATATTTTCAAAATTTTAAAATTATTAAAAAAATAAAAAATCAGAAAGCCATTAAAAATATAAAAATTTATAAAAACTATACAAAATTAGAAAGATAAAAATACATAGAAACCAAGAGTAGTTTGCTTTGAGTTTCCTGTTTAGTTCTTTGATTTTTGATTGATTTAAATAACCCAGGAGATTCATTATTACCTCCATAAGTCCGATCATGTACGCTATACATGTAAATAAATAGCAAATCATTTTCTCTTGCTTACATTTCTCTTCTTGATTGTTAGCTTGAGTTGTGAATAAAAAATTTATAATTTTTGTTTGAGGGAATTAGGGTTTCATCGACACCTTCACTTTATTTTGAATAGTTAAACCCCTGATTTCGTGAAAAAAAATAAATGGCACCATTGCTGGGAGGCAAGATGAGGGTAGCTATGTTTCTCCTTTAGCCTACTATTCTTGGTTTGTAGATACTTGTTTTCTTTTCTTTTTATATTTGTCTTCTTTTTCTGTCACATATTTCTTGTCTATATTCCTGTCACTTGTTCATGTTATTTCTATATTTTATTTCTGTCTTTTATTCACTTTATTTTTGTCCATATTTATATATATATCATTATTATGGATTTGCATTTTGTTGAGTGAGCACTCATTTTAATTTCTGTGTACCGTGAGGGAGCTTACACAGCACTTGCAGGATCCGATTTGTCAGACACCGAAAGCTCCCCAAGATTGAACTTAGGAATTCATTTGAGATCAACTTTAGTTGCTCTTCTCATCTTGCTTCATATCCACATGTTTATTCTGTGTTTGTTTGTCTATATTTTTTGCTATTTTCTTTCTTTTATTTGCTCATATGTTTATAACTGTGATTTGACACATTTCTTGTTTCTCTTTTTCTTGTGAGGGACTGACGAGCGAGGAAGGCATTCCTAGGACCGTCGGTGTACCCAAGTGAAGTGGAGGCAGCTTGTTTCTTCACTGAGCAGCAGGAGACGTAAGAGAGAAGAAGCAGGAGATTTGGAGGATCACTTGAGCATTTCTTTTTTTGTTTTATTTTTAGCATTTTATTCACATTCATTTTTGTATAAATTTGTAATAATTGTTCGCACTTGCCCTTTTTCTATTTTCTAGGCCACTATATACCCTTGTGTATGCGAGGTTTATTTCGCCAAGTGTTGGTGCACTTGGAGCCTCACCGAATTTTTGTTTTCACCGCTTTATTTTTATTTGTTTTTTCATGATTTTTTGTGCTTGAGCCATTATACGTAGGTTCTATTATCTTGGCTGAGCCAAGTAACCGATTAGGTCCACATACCTTAATAATAATATATGTTCCTATAGGTTAGTTCGTAGGATTGGACTAGTCAAATAATTGGTTCTTACCCACTAATAGAAGTTATTGTTTAGGATGTTTCTCTTGCATCATTTAGATTAGTTTACTTTCTTGTCTTTTATTTTATGTGAGGATCATTTTGCATGTAGACTACTGGAGCAAGGTATGCATTTCTTTGTACATGCATGCATCATTGCTTTTTGTCGCATCATTGGATTCCTCCCTTGATTTTTCTCACTTAGGAAATAAAGGAATTGGAAAATCTTAGATCATTTGTTTGTAAAAGATCCAAAAAAGAGATAACCAAATAAAAAAGGGGCTGCTAGAATTATTTGACCTAAAACAAAACGTAGTTGACATATCATTCATTATTTTGGGGAGAGTAATCCCCTCATTGTTTATAGTTACTTACCTCCAGACAGAGTGGGTGAGGACATAGATTTTAAGTTGGAGCCCAGATCCCTATATTGTGCCCTATGCTCTTGTACACATCTCTGTGGTGTGCGGTTGAGATGCAAGCACTTTTCTAAGATGTTAGAATATTATTTTGGTGCACTCATTCTCCTTTCTCCCTTTGGGCCTGATATTGACCCGGCAACCCGGGAAGATGGTACCATTGATTGGGGAGGATTGAGAATGTACGATGGGTGATAGAGGTGACTCACCTTGTGTGTTTAGTAGTAAGTAATTTTGTGTAGATTCACTAAATTAAAATTTAAAAGATAAAATTACCGAACTTTCACGATCTTCACTTGTGTTCAGTTGGTGAATCGGATGTTTGTATTGTGTTTGATTACTAGTGTTAGAGATCCCTCTACACACTTTTTGCCTTTACTTCATTTTGTTCTTGACCTCTGTTCTCGCATCTTGCTTCTTGTTTTCGAAGATGTCAGATTGGAGTATTTTATGCTCGGACTTCGTAAGATTATCTTTATACACTCCATTTCGTTTGTCTTCATCGATTCGAGATGACTCTCTTTCCAAATTCACTTATTTTTCTACTTCTCCACTTCTTTCGCCAATAAATTCCTTATTCGATATTGACTCTAATCTTGAAATATCATTCGACACTCCATCTATTCTAAGGATTGATCGAGTTCCTTGCACGTTTTCATGGAGCGATTTAGACTTTGAGGACCCTATGGCACCACTGAAGGGAAAGGGTGCAGCGACCGAGCAGCATGAGATTAACTCGATGATGTTGGCATCCATTCAGGCCATCCAAGCCCAGCTTACCGAGCAGGCCAACATCCATGCCTGATTGAGAGACATGATCTTAGAGCTGAGATAGGACTGAACATAGAGGAGAAAGGAGGATGGATGGAATCATGGAGGTGGGAATGGGGGAGCTGATCATGAGCAGCCTAGAGTAGAGGTAAAGCCCATATGAGAGATACCTACAACCCAGGAGCAGGACACACGATGACATGAATACAGATTCATGTGATTCATGGGAATTTCAAGCTGAAGCCCACCAAACTCCATTGCTCCCGATATTCCATGGGAACATTCATGAGGAGCCTTACATTCACCTCCAGCAGTTTGATCGCATATGCAGTACGATCCACTACCCTAACATCCCATTAGAGGTAGTGAAGATGACCGCCTTTCCGATCAGTAATAAGGATAAGGCACTTTATTGGATAAATCATTTGGGAAAGATTGTCACATCTTGGGAAGAGTTGATGTCTACTTTTCTTAGCAAATATTATCCATTGGGATGCCTCAACCAGATGTGATCTTTAATAGCTAACTTCTCCCAATTGTCCCATGAGCTTATTCACGAGGCATGGTAAAGATTCAAAGATTTGACAAAGAGGTGTCCCTATCACGACATTCCAAAGATGAGCTTAGTTCAGAACTTCTTTGGGGAGTTAAGTTTAGAGAATCAGATATTGGTGGATGTCGCTTGTGGGGTTTCATATTTCAACAAGGATGAGGATGTGCTGTATCATAATTTTGAGGAGATGGTAAAGAGCTCTACAGCTCTTTCTTCTTCATGCACTTTCCAAAAGCACCCTCTTCATTCTTCTGCTTCAACAGCGCCCCACAAGGTCGCCAACAAGATGAAATCTCATGATGTGGATAGGGTGGACAGCGCTGATCTGACCATCATTGGGAATCACCTATCTAAAGTCAATATAATCGAGAAGCGATCACAAGAGCTTAACAAATTACAAGTGATTGAATAGAGGGCGAAGCATCTGGACAAGTTAGATGAGATTACACGACATCCAGAGCTTCTTGTGAGTGCCATCAGCCTGTATCAAAGTCAGAGTGCCGCATTCGATACACCTGTAGTGGAACAGCCGAGTTCTTCTTCTTCAGCCCAACAGAGTACCAGATGTCCTTCTTCTATCGTTTAGCATGTGGAGTATGTGCAGACACCAGATCAGGTTACGTAGTAGTCTCCTCATACTTGTGTTGTACCGTATTATCAGGAGCACTAATATATTCCCGAGAAATTCTCTCCACCTCCACCTCATATCCAATAGGTGAACAGTATTTGGTTTGACCATGAGTGCAGTCAACCCCGTCCATCCAAGCATGGACAATTGGGTCTGTAGCCTAGTCACAGACTTGCTCACCGGTTTCAGGGAGGTAGACCACCGCTCCAGCACTAACCGAATTCACAACTTCATCAGTTTTCATCTCCACCACTCTTCTAGACTTGGAGACACGGATATCAGCAGCCGATGCAGCCTGTCTATTCTTACCCTCCATATCAACAACAACCTACATATTCTGGGAAGTTTTACTCACATCCTCCTCCTCCTTATTATCAGCATCAGTATTCTGGGCACCAGCCTTCGCATTACCATACTCGACAGCCCATTATTGGGCACCTCAAGGCACCTTCAGTGAACCCAGCCTTGGATCAGCTTGTCGTGTTGATGAAGAATATGAGTGATCTTACTCAAAGGCTCGACGACCTGATTATGATGAAGACTCTTATTCTAATACAGGTAGAGGCCAATCCAACATATTTAGACACAAGGAAAAGGTAGCCCATGATCCATCCACCCCCAAGACAGGTATGGCCTTTGATTTTACATGTTTATCTAACGTTATTTCTCTTAGGAGCGGTAGGAGATTGCAACCACCTTCACTTGGGTTGGGATTGGGGGATCAAGCAGCTGAGAGAGATACACCGACACCATCTTCTTCAGCAGTTGAGCAGAGATCCAGAGTTGCAGTTCCATAGTTTGGAGGATCATCTTCTTCACCTTCTATTTCTTCTCCACCACCACCACCACCTCCAGAGAATAAAGCAAGATGCAGTGCCAAGTTAGCTTCGAGAAGAACACATCCGTCACAGAGTCTTCTTTAGCACCAATAAACAAAGCAGCCTACATTGTTTTCCATTTTGTTTCTTCTTCTTTACCTGTATTGGATGATAATGTAGAACTTGTTTCTGATCATCAGCATGTATATGTTGATTCTGATATGAATAAGAGAAATGAGAAGTTTAATGTTTGTTCATATTATGTTCCATTTCCATCTGTATTAAATAAAAGAAAATTTCAAAAAATCAAAATATCCCTATCTGATCCTGGAGTGGTAGAGATCTTACATAACATCTTTTTCGAGATGTCGCTCCTTAAGGTCATGGAGCACACGCCCGTAGTCAAAAAGGGAATGAAAGAAGCATGTACTAGAAAGCGTTAGCCCAAGCAAAACAATTGCTAGAGAATAGAGAAGCATATTTTACCATGGCCAAAGTTCACATCATTAGCAATCTCCCACCGAAAAAGAAAGATAAGGGAGCACCTTACATCCGTTGTTTGACATTTGATCAAGAGTTCGTACTCTACTCGATGGCGGATCCTTCATCAATCTGATGCCATCCTCACTACTCACTGAGTTTGGGTTGTGGCCTCTTAGATCGACCAAGATGATCCTTCAGCTTGTTGGTAGATCGATAAATAGGTCGAGGGGCATTCTCGAGGATGTTATTGTAAAGGTGCAAGGCATAAGCTTCCCAATTGATTTTGTCGTCATGGATATGGACACGCCTGCAATGTTACTCTATACCCCAATCATACTTGGTTGATCATTCCTTCAAACGGTCGAAGCGGTAGTTGATTATGGTACTGAAGAGACCAGCTTTCACTCTCACAGTGACAAGGTGAAGATAGAGACGATCCCAAGTCTGAGGCCATCACCGCCACCAGCATCAAATGCGAGAGAGCCGAGTACAAGTTTCTGAGGACTGTGATTTTCTAGATGAGATTTGAGGCACTAATCTTTTCACTAATTTCATGGATACCCAAGAGTCCTTTCTCAGAAGGAACCCTTGGAAAGCACAGACATCTTGAACTCCCTTATTGATGATTCCGAGTTGTTAGTTGATGGACTGTTTGAGCTGTATTCTCAGGATTGATCTGAGTTACATTCGGAGATACATTTTGAGATTCCTGAGAAACATTTTTGATATTATTGTTGAGATACCTTCTGCTGAGATATCTGAACCACATACATATTTTTCATGAGATATACAAAGATTAGTGCTGAGATATCTGAGACTTTTATTGACGAGTTTACAGATATCTTTGAGCGACTTGATTAGCTATCCTTGTCTGAGTTGAGATCATTCATTGCAGATCTATCTGATACACTTCATGTTGAGAATACAGTAGCCACGGTGGACAGTTTACTCAGTGTAGATAATGTACCTTCTACCAGTGTAGTTGCAGATGTTGTTGTCTAGCCGATTCAGACACCACATGAGCTCAAAGTCTTACCAACATCTCTGAAGTATACCTTCCTTGCGGGTTCCCCCCAAATGTTTACGATCATCATCAGTTCGTAGTTGACCGGTGACCAGGAATCTCGCTTGCCAGAGGTTCTTGAGAGAAACCACAAGGCTATTGGCTGGAGTATTTCGAATCTCTGTGGGATTAGTCCAGCTTTGTACTCACATCACATGTACTTGGAGGATGACAACATGCCTACCCGTGAGTTTCAACATCATCTGAATCCTAATCTCCGGGTTGTTGTCATGAAAGAGACCAGGAAATGGTGTGATGTTGGTTTTATTTATCCCATTTTGTATTCCAAGTGGGTCAGTCCATTGCATGTGGTCCCGAAGAAATCTGGTATCACTATCGTGACAAATGACCGTGGTGATGAGATTCCGACTTGTGTACCCACTTCATGGAGCGTCTGCGTGGATTACCGGCACCTGAATTCAACGACCAAGAAATATCACTTTCCTCTGCCCTTTATTGATTAGATTATTGAGAGGTTTGCAGGGAAGGAGTTCTTTTGTTTCTTGGATGAGTACTCGGGATAGAACAGGTACCAATAGCTCTTGAGGATCAGGAGAAGACTACTTTTACTTGTTCGTTTGGCACCTATGCCTTTAGACGGATGCCCTTTGGATTGTGTAGTTCTCCCGCTACATTTCAAAGGTGTATGTTGGCCATTTTTGCCAGCATGGTAGGTAGTTTCCTCGAGGTCTTCATGGACGATTTCTCGGTCTATGGGGGTAGTTTTGACTTATATCTTACTCATTTACACCGAGTACTTCAGAGATGTTGTGAGGTAAACTTATTACTCTCGTGGGAGAAGAGTCACTTTATGGTGACTAATGGGATTGTATTGGGCCACATCATCTCCAAACATGGTATGGAGGTTGACCCAGCTAAGATTGATGTGATCTCCAAGCTAAAGCCACTACAGAGTTTGAAGCAGTTGAGGTTATTTCTTGGACATGTTGGATTTTATAGGCGATTCAATAAGTACTTAAGCAAGATCGCCAGGCATTTGACTAAGCTTTTGTGCAAGGAGAGTGAGTTTATTGTTGATGAGAAAGTCCTTCTTGCCTTCCATCATATAAAAAATGTGATTGCTAGTGCTCTTGTCCTTTAGCCACCCGACGTGACGGAGTGACTACTTAGGTGTCCAAGCATCTCTGGAGCAATGGCGGTCGACTTCTCTGGGAATTAAGCCGACTAAAAGAACGCATACAAATTAAGATCGAGTCGAATTATGAGAGAGTGTTGAGTCTAGGATTTAATTTTTTTATTTATTTGATTTTTGTAATAAATTTGTAATAATTGCATATTTTCAGTGAATTTCATAGTATCTCGCATGTTTACCCGGACATTGGACATTATTTTTGTGGTGTGTCGAGACATGTTTCACTCTCCGGTGAGGGTGGGGCTTGACTTCAGTGGCTCATAGGTTAGACATGCACTTGCGTCTATTAGAGCTTTATTAGGTCAAATATTTGATTGTGCTCATAAAATCAAGGACCACACATTCACATTTAATAATATGCACCATAGAACGTTCTATCTAGCCAAATTAAATTCGCATTCTTCCTGATTAATAGAAGTTCTTGCTGGGTGTGGTTTTCTGACTTCTATTCATTTAGTATAAAATTTTCAATTTTGTATTGATTCCCACATGTAGAGCATGAGGATTACTATAAGTCTTCTGAACTGGACATGCATCATTTATATATTATATTGCATTGGCTTTTCTCGACTCCCTTCCCTTTGGTTTTCATAACTTAGGATAAAATGAAAATCATGAATGGACAACAGGCGTGTTGTGTTTGATGGACTTAACTAAGTGATAATCTGCTTAAAATCATGACTGCTAATTAGAATTGATAAAAAAATGAATAAAACTAACACTTGTTTGTGGGAGAGCAACCACATCATTATAAGCATTTTATATTACTTGTTGAGAGAAGAGGACGCATCCCTATGATAGTGCCCAAAATCCACATCTTAATCTTGGGTAAATATGCTCATATCTTGTTTTATCACTTAGCTAAAACTGTAAATATAACGAGCAGACATTTACGATCATCATTGTGTTGAGTTGGTGAAACTAGGGTTTGCTCTTGCGTTTGTTTTTATGTTTGTTCACGTGTATCCATCTGTTTTCGACCGCCATCCACTTACATTCATCTCTCGAAGATGTCAGGATATTGGTCCACATACCCTGACCTCTCTGGTCACTCCTCCTTGACCATACATCGTTTATCTTCGCCTTCTCCTTCTTCCATATATCCTCCACCATTTGCGGGAGACCCTTACCCGTCGTCAGTTTCACCCCACCCCGAATATGATGAAGTCAGTCGGCGGACTTCTCCACTTCTTTGTATTTCTCACCTACTCCACATTCTAACACTCCAGATCCACTTCCATCATGGGTTGACTCACCATATTCTTGAGATTGTTGGAAAAAAACCATTCGATGTGCAAGCCACTACTGAGATGAATAACTGGTAGAATTACCTACCCCTCATACTTCATTTCCTCGTCATATGAATGATGGGACAGGTCAACGAATCACGCATACACATCCTGACTTGACCTTAGGGTACAACTTGGTTGATCGAATAACCTGAATGGAGAGGCTTGCACATTACAATTTTCCAGACTTGATTGACTTTAGTGATCAAGCTTACATTGACCAGCCCTCATACCAACCATTCAGAGAGCCTATGCAGACAGAGATTGGACTCATGAGCTCAATCTACAAGCCCTCCTGTATAGTGACTCCGTTATTCGAGGCTCCGACCAATATCTGCCATTCGGATGGTCCATACTTGATCCAGCATTACATGCTAGAGTCTAGGTATGTTGAGTATGAGACTTCAAGATCCCAGCATTATCCTCCAATTGAGCGAAATTCTCCCATGATTTGTCATGAGAACTTTTTGGAGGATGATATTTATAGACTCATAACAAAATGAATCATTTGATAAAGTTGATAGATGTCACTGAAATATTGCACTCAATTTCTGCCAGCTTGGGTATGAAAGTGAAAAAGGAAATAAGTGGATTTTATGTTGAAAACTGAGCGGACACTAGGGAACCTAGACACTTTGCACAACTGGAGTCCATTCTACCTCTCTCTTCTACTAACCACGTGCCTTCTAGTCCAGAGTATGTACATTTCCTTACTCCTCCTTTACCTATTAAAAACACTAAAAATTTTTGAAATTCTCAAAAAGACCAAAAAATGAATAACTAGAAAATCTCATAAAAAAAGAAAATGAAAATGATTTTTAAAAATGGATCTTGTCCTCGGGGAAGCCATTGCTAAGGAATTGATTCTTAAGCTTTCCTTAATAAAGATCATAGAACACTTTCCCGACCTTAAAAGATTTGTAAGGAGTTGATTGATGCTCAAGAGGTCGGGCAATAACAGAACAAGGATAGAAATACACCTAGTGTCTATGGCCACCTCCTTGGTGATGGAGAGAAAAACTAAGAGCCACGGAGTGAAATAGTTGCATAGGGTTGAATGTAAAATCAAGGATACCATCTTTATCCACATGCGAATCGATGATGACCCCGACCTCTTAGGAAATCGAGAGAGATCGTGCAGCTGGCCGACCAATCCATCAAATGATCGAGACGGATCATTTTAGTCATCATTGCTTTCTGAGGTGTTCCACTCAGAATGGAATTCACAGTCATTGATATTGAGCATCGAGGAGAGTTCACCCAGTCTCCCATTTGGGAAGCCGTTCTTAGCCTTGTATAAGGTGACTATAGATGCAAGACTAGGGAGATCGAGTTTCTAGCATTGGGTACATACCGACAACACGTGACCTTTGACAACACAATCCATCCCAATGCGACCCAGATAGCTGCTGTCAGTCGTGACCATTGAGAGATAGATGAGTCCTACATCTCTACTACACCTGAGATACCGACTGTTGAGCTGACCATTGGTTCAAAGATTCCCCACACATCCACATTCCCTGCAGCATGTGTGACCACTGAGATAGCTTCTATAGAGGACTCACAAATAGAAGCTCTCTCCGAGTCAGACACCATCTTCTCAGATTGCCTTGACCATTTCGGTATCTGAGTCCTGTGTCTTCCCTGTCACAGCCACCAACCAGAGAGACAACAAACATCTCACAAAAGGAAGTTGTTTCTTTTAGTCGATAATCTAGTGAGAAGATGAAGAGCATTGATTCCTCGAGACGTTCCCCTGAACCCCTCAAGACGCGTCACACTCATCGTCCTCTCCATACTTCAGGTTCTAGAAAATCGACTATGATGGTCTCCTTTGAGGACTCCTCTTCGGATTCCAATGATGTGACCATCATAAATGGGTATGGCAAGGCTGTAATTCAGCCTTATGCGAGCAAGCAACCCTGTGTCAATAATCGATGCATGTTTCGTCCTCCTCACTACTATTCCTCTGGGGATGAGTCCCACAATGACACAGGTATGCACTTCATCTTCCCTCTCTGTTCATGCAACAAGGTCTGTCGAAAACCTTCTTGATACTTGTGTATTCTTATTTCATCTTGTATAGTTTTCCTTCTTTTTGATCCCTCCCTCACCCGTGATTCGTATCACTTGTCCTAGCTCCATATCATTATCATTTATGGTTATACTTAGGATGACCAGATCCTAAGTATAGGGGGAGAGTGACCCAAGTCTCTCCTTCTTTTCTTTTTCTTTCTCTTTGTATATCCCTCAATGCCATCGATTCTCAAACACATTCTTGTCCTATACTTAAGTTCGACCAGAGCCTAAGTATAGGGGGGAACCAATGCCCACCCTGTATATGTTAATCCATTTCTCCTCTTGACCTCGACCATCTTATTTTTGCTATTCTACTATACTTAGGCTAACCAGAGCCTAAGTATAGGGAGCAGGTCGACTTCTATACTTTTTATTTCATGTATTTTTGTATATATTATACAATAATTATGGGATGGGTAAAATTGGTAAGAAAAATGTGAACTTTGTAAAATACATGTATACTTGTATAATGTGTATATGGTATATTGTATACAAGATGTAAAATTTATACAATGTGTATAATATTCTCCCTATAAAACTTGTATAATCTTGTAAAATTCTTGTAAAGAATACTTCTATAAATTTATTGTAAAATAGGAGGTGTACCAGAAAATTTAAAAAACTACTTTTGTAATAAGGGATTCTTATTTACTCTCGCATATCGTTCTTGCATTCAAAACCAAAAAACATCTTGCACTTTATTCATATGCATTTCATAACATATGCATTTCATTTGCATGTCTTGCATATGCAAAGTGGAAAGTTAGTGGATTTTAAACCAATTTATGAATAGAAACTGAGGATGGACTTGAATTGACCTTAATCTACTTAATTTCAGAGGAGCATTATAGGAACTAGAGTTGAGACTTTTCAGGTCGTGCAACTTAATTCTTTGAGTCTACAAGACTATGTTCACATGTCATCTTGATTGGTCTAAGTGGAATATTTCATACACACACATGATTCTTTTAGACAGTGACCTAACTTGGATAAGAACCTTACACGTAGCTCTTCATTTATGAGATGGTGAGGGGTAGAATCCTCTAACAAGAGACGCATGCGAATGTAAACATACGTAGTCACTTCGAGTGGCTAGTGCACCCCAACCTAGTCTAGTGGCATAGACATCTAAAGACAGGAGTTGTGAATAAAGCTTCGGATGAGGGATGGTTTGCTGGAATAATTTTTTCTAAGACCCCAAAACATGTGCAGAAATAAAGACTCTATATCTGTGGGGCACAATAAGTTCCATGCAGTGTAACAGTACTTTCCACCAAATAGAAGCAGACATATTAAAAAAAAGAATAAAAAAAGTTATGTATATTGACCACAATGGTCTAGCTTCAGAGAGACTACAAATCTTCGTGGAGATTCGGCTACACTGGCCAGCTTCACAAGGAGATGTAGCTACAATTGCCACACTCCACTTATCTTCTTAAAATATATCTTCTTCTCCTTCGATTGTGGACATGGCACGTACTTAAACTTAGAAGGAAATACCCCATTCCTCAAGGAAAGAGTAGCTAGACTGGGGAATTAGGGTCACCTTTCTAAGAGAAGACTGTTATTTGTCACTTCTGATCTGGATAGTTATATTTCACTTACATGGTACAAGTAACATTCATAGTCATCAGAATTTGTGTATGAGGACTTGTTCTGATCTGACTGTTGAGTGGACCTGAATAGAGACTTGTGGAACTTAAAGGTTGTTAGATCTTAAATCCTATTCCCAATAAGGATCTTCCCCGTTATTAATCCTAAGGTCGAGTCGAGCTCCATTTCACAGTTTGTTCGTGACCGTGGTATGGAACCCAAAATTATTTCACTTTTGCATTTCATTTTAGTTACTCCGGGAGGGCCAAGGTTTAAGTATATGGGGTTAATGAATTGGTGGTTCATCACTTTAAAAGTTGAAATAGAGCTTCATTCCCGAGTAATTAGCTGCATTTCTCCATTTATTCTGCATTATTATCATTCAAGCACTTAGAAATAATATATGCATTTTAGCACGCATATTTGCATTAAATAAGAAGTCAAAATCCCTTGTAAATATCACTTTTATGATAGCATATTTTTCCTTATTTTTATCTATTTTTCACTAGCTCAGAATTGAATAAAATCAACTCTATTGTATATATATTATTAACATTAATAAATGAAAAATACAAAAAAATACTAACTTGTAAAATTGACCATTAAAACCCAAACCCTATTTGAGACTAAAAGTTTTAAAATGTGAATATCTCTCTCATAGCAGTCTCTTGTGGACCCCTACTCTTTTGAATTAATGTACATTCAATTATCTATAAAACAAGATCAAATTCAAAAGAATTGGAGTTCATATGTGAAACTTGAGCTTTGGATCCCTATTATATATTGTACATAGTAGATTATTTTGACCTAATTATTTCATGTACAAAATAATTATTTTTTATTTATTTCTTTTGCATTTATTTTCTTTGATTATTGTTTCAATAATATATACAAAAATCTAAATAAAATTTAAAGGAAAAATCAAAGAAAATAAGTTACCCCGAGTCTGTATATATAGTCTACAAATATGTCCCCTTTATTTTATTCCTTTATTTTTCTTAATTGTTAAATATCCAAAAAATAGATTAAGTTGTAAATATTTATATTGTCTCTGAATTTATTTTGATTTTTATCTTATTTAAAAATGATAAAAAATGGTAAAATACAAACAAAATGTGATATTTTCTATCTATAGGACGCCACCAAAAATACTTTGTGTATAGGTGATTTGTTTTGAATATGGGTCCTTCACAAAAGTTGTAGATATCGTCAAGACGAGCAACTTTCACGTTGACCACTTTTTGATTTGACCTTTTTTGTTATTTATTTTCTAATTTTCTTTAGATTTAAATTTTCGAATTTTCTGGGAGTGACGCGTGGTAGTTCCTAGAGCTGCCATGTGTCACCACCTTTTTATTTCTTTTCTTTTATTTTTATTTATTTATTTTTATTTATTTAATTATTTTATTTATTTATTTATTATTTTATTTTATTTATGTTTATTTATTTTTATGTCATTATTATTTATTTATTTCTATTTTACTTTATTTATTTATTTATTTATTATTTATTTAGATTTATTTATTATTATTATTATTTTAGTTTTATTTTTTAAATGAATTTAAATTTTTAATTTCTTTGCCATGTGGTAGCCCTAGGGCGGACCACATGGCCATCCCCTTACCACCCGCGGCCTCCCTCTCTCTTACACCTCCTCCCAATGGTCGCACTTCCGTCGTTCATGCTTTTCTCTCTCCTCTCTTCCCTGCAGAACTAGGCCATCTCCCTTGAATCTCTCTCTTCCTCCCAACCATCCAACACCGAGAGAACTGCTCCCTTGTCCCATGCCCCCATCTTCGCCAACAACTCGGCTCTGCTAACTGCCCTTAAAAGGGGTGTCTCCACCTTATCGCACATCATCTGCCAACTTCAATAAGAGAGAGCTCCTCGATTTGCTCCGATGAGAACGAAGCCAAGATCAAGTGGAGGCGACGATCGATTCTCTTCCAGGCGTGATCCAAGGCCCTATCAAGGACCTTGTGGCGGTAAAGTGATATTGTCGCACGAGCTTCCTCGAGCTCGTCATTGGCTCGAGTGGAGGCAACGACCTGAAGGTTACTCCGACAAGTAGCACCCCTATACAAACCCCCAGGTAGTTTCTTCCTCCTCCCTTCTTCCCCTGTCTTTATTCCTCTATTTTTCTTCTTTCCATATTGTCCACCATCGCTCCGCCTTCCTCTTTCTCCATCTCCACCTTAATCGCATCACCCCTTCATCATTTCACTGTCGAGCACTTTCACTTCACACTTCCACCATCGACAGCTCCACCTTGGGCGCCATGCCACCCACCCACACCACTTCCTTACAACCTTTGCCATCGCCTTGACTACATCGACCCTCGCCCTCGCTATAAACTCCAGATCACCGCAGACCACCCTCCGTCGTCGACTAATCAACTATCTTCACCGACACGATCGACCATCTGTGACCCTCATCTCCTGCATTGTATGTCGCGTTGCACCTACGCCTCGACCACATGATCCATTGCCTTGCCTCACGGTGGTTCTGGTCTGCTCATCCTTGCGTTCTCACCACCCTCGACCACCCGCTTCCACTTAGACCCTCTATGCGCAGCAACTCCGGTCCACAGCTGCCACACCATCAGACTTCACCGTTGACGATGTGATGCCTCGCAACTCCATCCACAAACACCTCGACATTGTCGCACACATCTACCCCGACGACCCTTGATCGTGTGTCGGCCAACGGAGCACCTCCATAATCGATGCAATAGCCTCCAGTTGTTTGCCCAGCCGCCTCTGTCTTCGACCGAAGGTTTCTCCAGCATCGCCATCCTCCGCCCTCGCACGTGCCCAGGCACCTCCTGACATCGCCCCCCACGTCCCCTCAGGTTGCGCTTTGCTGATCGCCCAAGCAAACCCCCAACCCCATCACGTGAGGAGCACGTGGAGTGGGAGAATTTGCGAAGTAGCCCCCACAAGCTCCTCAATTTCCCATGAAGCCCATGCCTTCCAGGAGGCACGTGAGGCACACGTATCTCCCTAGAATTTTTGCATAAGACCCCACGGGTCCTGATAATTTCAACGGTGTCCCTGTAGCTTGCATTTATTTTACGTTTATGTAGGTAATTTGCATACAAAACCCAGTATTTGAGTTTCATTTTGAACCTTCATTTGGCACCATTTTGACATTCTAAAAATTACATCTTGTAGAACACTTTATGCTTTATCATTGTGAATGATGATTATATTTTTTTAAGTTGTGGTTTATTTAATGCAATTATTTTTGTGAAAATTGTAAATTTTGCCCATTATGTGATCTTTAATTGATATTAAATTAATTATAACTTCAAAAATTCCCATAAATTCATGTAGATTTAATTGTGTTATGCATTGTGATCAAATTTCAAGATATTTGCACGCATATTCAGAATGTAATAAATTAAATGGTGATTTGAAGAATTAATTTTTAATAGGTCGTAGATCAATAATTTAGGATTTATTAATTTTACCATATTCCTCCCTCATAGACTTATCTAAGATAATTTTATTTCCAAGAAATAAATTGATTTGTTATTTATTAAAATTAATTTGCAAAAAATCACCTTGCATGCATCATTAATTCATAATAAATCATTTTGCATCTGAAAATTCTAAAAAATTACAAAGCATTCATTCATTATTTTACGCATTCTGGCCAAGTTTTAGGATTTGTGAACTTCATTTGACTCAAAATTGCATTTTAGTCTCTAACTTGCCTAAATTTGCATTTCATTTATTAATTGTGTAAAAAATTAAAAAATACCTTTTTGAAAACCCGGGTTCTAGATTGCCTATAATCAACCTAAGGAGATAGCTTCCTCCCTAAGTCGACCTTGGGCTTATCTAAATAATATATAAATTTGGCCGGTAATTGAATAATTAATTTAAGCGGTTTTTGATAAATCCTAAGTGTTGGAATACTACAACAATTCGACATAATTAAATAGGGTTTTAGCAATTTACCACATGGTCATTTTACCTCAAATACAATGTTCACATGTAGGTAAAATTTGAACCTATAGAAAATCTAGGGGTCCATCCTTTATCGATCTATTGATCCTGTCAACAGACAAATGACAAGCCTTTGATGCCAAATCATGTTTGATTTATTTCCATCCTCTCTGATTCTTAGGATTTTTATTAGTGGTAATAACATTCATGACAGATTCATCAATGCACAATTCCTAAAGTCCATCATAAGTTAGAATTACATTCGCAATATATTTATCATAACGACTTATAACAAGTTTGTTACAGAATAAGAACGAATATCCATTTCTAACTAGCTTACATATAGATATAAGGTTCCTTCTAACATCTAGAACATAAAGACACTCTATAAGTACAAGGACTCTCCAACTAGATAACGATAGTCTACAGGTCCCGACGGTGATTGTGGGAATAGTTACATCAAATCCCATCTGGATGACTACATCCCCTTCATCAAGATTCCTATTTTCCAAAAATAGATGCAACAAATTGCATACATGAAAAGAAGCATCAGAATTGATTATCCAACTTCTTTCTCGTCCAACAAGAAAATTAGTTTTAGTGATGAAAGTAGATTTTATACCTTCTAGGGATTTACCCTTATCTATGATTTTAAGGTAATATGGGTAATCACGCTTCCAGCGCCCTGGCTTATTACAATGATGGCGAGCATCGGTCTCTTCGATGCTATCAGTGTGGAAGCATTAGACGATGAACTAATAGCTTGACTCTTCTTCCTTTTTCTGGGTTGGATCCTTCTGAGACCCATGCTTCCGACCACACTTCCCCTTGACTTGTGCAACCATTGCACTGCCAGTGGATTTTATTTCTTCATTACATCTTCCGTGGACTTTAATGAAGCTATTAACTCGGCATTAGTCAAGTTCAGCTTATTCATGTGGTAGAATATTACATAGTTATTGAAAGACTTGGGCAGAGACAACAAAATGAAGTCAGGCTGCATTTCTGCATCCATCTCGTCCTGAGAGTTTCCAGTTCAGACAAATAACCAAACATTTTGATTACATATTCTCGAATGGAAGTTTCTTTCTGCATTTTGCTGTGAATAATCTCTTTCAAAACATTATAATGTTGAGTGTGGTTGACATCACTGAACATCTCTTTAAGATTCAACATTATATATTGGTAAGAATCTGTATCCACATGTTACTTATGAAGCACATTGGATAATGATCCTAGAATATAACACCTGGCCAATGTATGATATTCATCATATTTTTCATTGAATTTTATTTCTTCCAGTGATTGAGAGTTTGTGTGCTTGTTTTTTGAAAGCACATAAAAAAATGCAATCTGCTGAAAGAACAAGATCTAAATTATGGATCCAAGCCGAGCAATTTAGCCTAGTCAACTGGTTGACCTCCAGAAGTCTATTGAGAGGGCTCATGGATTTCATTGTCTAAAATTAAGAATGCACTATATTAGAACATATAAATAATTATATATTCAAATTAAATTGTTTGATTAATGATTTTTAATCAAATTTATCTTGCTTTTTCGACTTTGAAAGTCCATTCCCTTATTGAACTTTCAAAGCAAGAGATACATTTACCGCTACATCTCTATCAAGATCTGGGACCTCCTTTTTTACCTTTGTTACATTCTAATAATATGAGAAACTTTAACTCGAATAAAAAGAAGCGGGAACTCATTCCACCTTGCAAGTCCAACTTGCATTTCCCAATTCGGTCTTTAACACCCGCGCCCACCAACCCTAAGGCGATGTTAACCTGTTGTTAATTGAATCAACCGTCAACAGGAATAGAACTCCCTATGCGCAATCCAATATCGCCCCAATAATATGACGAACCGATATTGGGGTCATTATACATATGGACTTACTCTTTCGAGAAGCAAGGAACATGATCTATGTGTGCTTGTATGTAGGAGTTGTCACTTCAGACAGGCGTCTCCTACATACAATCGATGGTGACAGAATTCTTATTCTTGATGGGAGACCATGGATGTTATTTATATGATCCTCCATATCTCATTCAAATTTTAATTAATTATTATGAATCATATTCACATAAGTAAGTCTTCCATGGGAATTACACCTCTATTCATAATAGAGTGTTTATTCTAATTGGATCTAATTCATTTAATCATATTAAATTAATTATCAATACAATTCAACCAACGAACAATTAGAGTTTGTTTGATATTAGTATACAATATACATCCTCACAAGTGCATATTATTTTGTATTTTAATAATTAGAGTACAACTTAACTTACTCATATTATTCTTTCCTCAAAATGGATTCGACCAGTACACTCGAGTTATGCTGGGAGGGAGCATTTCATTGACATACAAGGCTCTAAATTAAGAAACCAATTCAGCATAACCAGACTAGACACCTTTGTAAAGCAGCCTCCGTGACCGCGTGGTCACACAATCGCCTCTGGCGGTTGCGGCGAGGCCAGGTCTCACGGAGACCCTAACTGCAAAGGCGTGAAGGTAGGGGGCGGACGTTGCGAGGGCTCATGCCCTATAAAAACCTCCCACAAGGAGGGGAATGCATCAATCATCTGGAACCTCGCTATAGGGGAGCCCCCTTGCCTCATCTACCACTCACTCCTCTCTCTATGTCGTTCAAGAACAAGATCTACGAACACAATACCTCGTCTCTTCATTGGTATTAAAGCAAGTGAGATCGATCCCGCTACCATAAGCCATCCACGTCTTGGAGATCCATCGCTGCCGACGTCAAACTTGTTTGGATCCGTCGCCGCCGCAACTATCTCTTGAGTCCTTGTTTTCTCAATGAAACCCTAATGTTGCATCCCATTTCTTTGAGGTATCATTTTTCACTTTTACCCTTTTCGTTCACAACTTTTCTTTTTGGAGGACAAAGTTCGGATAGTGTATATATATATATATATATATATATATATATATATATATATATATATATATATTTAAGTTCACTGTTTGCTTTTCTGCTCGAATCACAAGATAGTTTTTTTATTATTCACACTTGCCATCAAGATTCGGCTTTGATATTAGGGTCTTTTTTAATTCTTAATTTCCTGCCATCGCATTAGCTTACACATTTTTTTGGAGGATTTAGCCTTTTTACATTTTAAAAAAAACTATATTAACTTTTTGATTGTATATTAAATTCAAGATAGTTTTAACATTGAAATAGGTCAGGTTAAGTTTTTTTAACCAAACATTAAAATAGGTTAAGTTTTTTTTATAGTGTAAAAAAAATCTTGTCTATTTGTAAGTTGTAAAAAAAATTATTAAGTTGTTTTAATCTCAAAAGTTCTTTGAAAAATTGATAGTTTATGTAATTAAAATTTTGCTTAAGACAACCCTATCAAGCTTTTATTTAAAAAAATTAATTTGGTATTAAATCCCATCTTATACCAACATTATCTTAGTTTTGTTATTTTTTTATTGATCGTGTTTCTTTATAATTAAAAAGGATCTTTTTTCAACTATCATTAATCATTAATGTAGTTATTAGAAACTTAGATTAACTTGAATTGAATCGTGAATTATGTGCATTTATCTTTTGTAAAGGATATCCTTGTTTTTATTGATTATCTATCAAAAGGAGGGGTATTAAAAAAGAGCTTAATGGGGCTACCCCTTGCGGGCATCCAACATGGCTGCCCCCGCGCCATTTTCGACGCTTTTTTTATTTATTTTTTTGAAAAATATCACCATGTATATTCATCCCTATATCCCTCCTATATGCCATTCGAATTTCGTCAGAAACAGAGACTCCTACGGCCTCCATCGAGACAATCATTTTTTAACGGTAACAGGATTTTTTAAATCGACACCATCTCGATGGATGCCGTAGGAGTCTCTGTTTCTGACGAAATTCGAATGACATATAGGAGGGATATATTGATGAATATACATGGCGATATTTTTAAAAATAAAAATAAAAAAAGTGCCGAAAACGGCACGGGGGCAGCCATTGATTAAACTCATTAAAAAAATATTTTTTAATCTTATTTGCTTAATTGACTCACACATTCAACTCTTATTATTCGTTGTTTTGTTTTGCATTAAGATAAAATTAGAGCTAGCTATAATTGTTATTAAGTTTTTTTGTAATATTTCAAGTCGGTCCTTTAATTGTCAATAAGTTTTCAAATTACCAAATACCTTCATTAAAGTTGATTGATTTGATTAGTTTTTTAAAAAAAAGTATTATCCATCTGCTTTATCAAGTTAAAAAAAAGGAAATTCATGTTAACTACACAATCTCATACACTCTTACATTTATTTTATTAGATCTAATATGATAAGCAAGACTATTGTCACTGAGGTAGGAAAATTTGAGTATCTTAACGGTACTAATTATGAATTGTGGAGTAGAAAGATCTACTTTGACCTGCTACACGATAGCATACACTCCATAATAGACAAACCCAACCCTACATTATATGAGTTAGGTCCCTCGAATAGTGGGAGAAAACATATAATAGGGCTAGAAGCTTTATGCTGACCCATATGGAGTTGAATCTGATTCGGATCTTCGAGACCTGTAAATCAGCGTATAAGCTCCGGACTGCGATTAAGGAGAAATATCACTCCAAATCGGAAGTGAGCGTCCATCTTCTTCTGCACAAATACAACTCGTGCAAAATGAAGGAATATGAAAGCGTCCTTGAGCACGTGAACAAGATGATCGTGATGACCAAAGATCTGGCAACTGCTGAATGCGCAATTCCGGAGAGGGTGCAGATAGCAACCATCTTAGGAAGTCTCCCATCATCATTCAACATGGTTGCTACATCCTTGAGGATGAACGGCAATATAAAGAGTGTGACGAACCTAGATGCACAGCTGGCGATTGAACAAGACCTCTCAAAGCAAAGATCGAAAGTCAAGATCTTTGAGGTTGAGGAGGAGGAAGAAGAAGCTAATGTGATACACACAAAGAAAAGGCTAGGCCCCTCCAAAGTGAATTTCAAGGGAAAGAGTGGGAAATACCCACGTGGCTCTTTCTATGGTTGCGGCAAATATGGTCATTTCAAGGTCAATTGCCCCAACAAGAAGAAGCCGGGAAATTCTAAATTGCCTGAAAATAAAGGCAAGAAGAAAATGGAATTTGTGGCTATCGTAGAATGCAACTCCGTCGGCACGGACAGTGACGGATGGTGGATCGACTCTGCAGCAACCAGACACATCGCAAAGACGAAGGAGGGCATGGTGGACTTCAAGGAGCTGAGCAAAGGAGAACAGAGAATCTTCATGGGAAATAATACCTACTTGGACGTAGAAGGTGTTGGGACATTCAGGCTTGACCTGGGGGACAACATTATGGTACAGAATGATATATGCCTCGGGAATATGTAGGAACCTGATCTCTGTCCCAGTGCTACTCAAGAAGGATTTCGAAGTCCGCTTTTATAATAAGCGTGCTTCTATTGGCAAGAATAAGAGGGTCTATGCGATGGGAAAGTTTGTTCCCGAGCATGACATGTTTTGTCTTCCTGTAATAAACTCTAGTTAATCAATAAATGTCTCTTCTGAGTATTCTTTGTCTTGTTTGTTTGAGTATGACTTGTGGCACATGAGACTAGGTCGTCCAGGAAATTCTAAAATGGATCAAATGATGAAGGCAAATCTGTTGCCTAAGATCACGGGTGCAAGGACATTGCCTTGCGAACACTGTCTGATTTGTAAAATGACGAGAAGATCCTTCTCAATAGGAATTCGGTCAACAGAGTTACTAGGTTTGATCCATTCGAACATATGTGGACCACTGAGCATCAGCACACATAGAAATAAGGAATAGTTTGTAACATTCATTGATGATTACTCAAAGTTCTCCTATGTCTATCTCTTAAGAAGAAAGTCGGAAGCACTTGAAACATTTAAGAGATATAAGACGGAAGTGGAGACAAGATTGGGAAAACCAATCAAGACCTTTAGGACAGATAGAGGTGGGGAATATACCTGAAACGAGTTTGAGGATTACTGTATTCATACAGGCATTCGTAGGCAGACTACAATGCCCTATACACCACAGCAGAATGCTGTAGCGGGAAGAAAGAATTGAACTTTGAGGAATACAGTAAGGTGTATGCTTTCATACTCAGGACTCTCCAAGAAATTCTGGGAAGAGGCGGTGTTGACTGCGAACTACATACAGAACAGGATTCCCACCAAGTCCGTAGAATCAACACCATATGAAATATAGAATGGCAGAAAGCCCGAATTGGGCTATCTCCGGAAATGAGGATGTGTTGCACATGTTCTGGTACCGAGTCAGCTTAGGGATAAGCTAGACTTAAGGACATTAAAATGCAAGTTTATCGGATATAGTGAACATTCTAAAGGATATAGGTTCTTCCATGAAACTAAAGGTCTGATCAAAAGTCGTGATGTGACTTTTCTTGAAATTCATCAAGAAAAGGAGCATGAAGTAGAGGAATTAGATCCTCTGATTGTCCTACTGAACAATGAAGACGACTTGAGCATTAGACAAGAACTTGAGGGTGATATCGATCATCCAAATGTAGAGAATGAACCTATGGAACATGATGATCCTTTAGAAGAAGTGGGTAGATCCACACAACCCACGAGTATAATCAACATAAGAGACCCAGAACACAGCCCGCGTGGATGGAAGATTACCATTTCTATGGATGTGAGGCGTCATGCTACACCGTGGATGAGGATGTTGCGGATTATACAGATCCCATATCTTTTGATGAAGCTATGGTTTCGTCTGAGTCGGATTCATGGTCGACCGTCATGAGGGATGAGTTGGACTCAATCGAGCGAAATGGTGTTGGGAATTATGTGATTTGTCAGAAGGTAGGCAATCCATAGGATGTAAGGGGGTATTCAAGAAGAAGTACCAAGCCAATGGTACTGTTGATAAATACAAAGCCAGATTGGTTGCCAAGGGTTATACTCAGCAAGCTTGAATAGATTTCCAGGAAACCTACTCTCCAGTGGCTATGTTTGCATCCATTCGGATGATCTTAGCCATAGTCGCATATATGGATTTGGAATTGTTCCAAATGGATGTGAAGATGGCCTTCCTCAATGGAGAATTGAAGGAAGAGATTTATATGCAACAACCTGATGGATCTCAGGTTGAAGATCAGGAGAAAATGGTTTACAAATTAAGAAAGTCATTATATGGCTTGAAGCAATCTTCACGGCAATGGTATCTCAAATTTCATGAGAAAGTTATCCAATTTGGATTTGTTGTAAATAAATTAGATAATTGTGTGTATGTCATGAAGAATGGGAGCAGGTTTGCAATCATGTCATTGTATGTGGATGACATCCTACTTGCAGGTAATGACATACAAATGCTCAATGAAATCAAATAGAGATTGAGCAATGAATTTGAGATGAAGGGCATGGGTGGAGCATCCTATGTTCTTGGAATTCAAATAACAAGAGACAGGGACTCAAGGACATTGAGCCTTAGTCAAGAAAGATGTTTGCATACTATAGTAAGGAGATTTGGAATGCAGAATAACACTACAGCTCCAACACCACTTGTGATGGGTAAGAGACTCAGTTTGAGTCAGTGTCCCGGAAAGGAGCAGAAGCCTTTAGATGTACCATATGCACAAGCGATGGGAAATCTAATGTATGCAATGATGTGTACTCGACCTGACTTAGTCTATCCAGTAAGCTTAGTCAGTAAATATCAAAGCAATCCCGGTCCAACACATTACGAAGCTGTAAAGAGGATTCTTCGATATCTGAAAGGGACAATACATCTGAAACTTGTGTATCAAGCAGAATCGCTTGAAGTGGTAGGATACTCCAATGTTGATTTCGGAGGGGATGTGGATGATAGAAAATCCACATCGGGTTATCTGTTTATGTTTGATGGTGCAGTCGTTTCTTGGGGTAGTGATGAAACTCGATTTCATCATCTTTATTTTCTATTATTAACCCCCTTACTTAAGCTAAGTGTCAATAAATCCCAGTTAATGTCCTGTAATTAACAGAGTCCTAAATAAATTAAAAATCACAAAAAATGACAAAACAAAATTCGTGGTATTTTTAGACTTAAAAATACTCTCAAAAATATTTCGGATCTTTGTTTAATCTCTTCTCCAGTTTTGGTCAACATGAAACTTGTAGATCTCGTCAAGATCTACAACTTTCATGTTTTGAGTTTTCTCAAATTCGGCCATCTAGGCCTTCAAACATCAACTGGAAGATCGAATAAATCTGATTGGGCCACGTGGCCCATTCTGGGGGCGCCACGTGGCCCTCTCCCTCTTGTCTCATCCGCCATCACTCCTGGTCGTTGGATCCCGTTTCAAATCCAACGGCCCCATTGTGTCCACGCCCCGCTTCAACCCTCAGTCGTTTGATCTTCCTCAGCCTTCAATCCGTCCGCTCGTTCGCGCCTTAAGCAGAGCACGCCACGTGGCGCATCATAGGCCGCTTGATGGCGCTTCAGATCTTCCATCTCAGCCGCCTCTTCTAAGCGCGCGCCTCAGCCCTTCGATCATGTCCTCTCTAAATCTTCACCGCACGTTAGCGCGCAATCCTCCGCTCGACACGTGGCTATCACGTAGGCCCTCTGATCGTGCCTCCATCGATCTAATCGCGACCGTCCTCTCGCGCTTGATTTACAACCGTCGGATCTCACGATCCGACGTTTCAGACTTCGTCGTCAACCTCCGGACCCTCCTTTCTCTCCCACGATCTCCACTCGCGCGCACCTCTTACCCTTCCCTTTTTCTCGCCCTCACCAGCCACCATCGCCATCGCCAACTGCCTCTAGGTCTTCCCCAGTCATCCACCTCCTCCGCGCATCACTCCACTACCTACGACCACCTGCCAGTCGACCCACAACTCCCTCGAAACACACGACCGCCACCTTCTGCACCGCCGACATCCACCTTCAAATACTCCGCCCCTCCGGTCATTCCAACCCGTCCATCTTTACGCGGGGAGGGGCCCAGCCCTCCTCCGCCTCCCTGTGACAGAGGGAGGCGAGAGGATCGAGCGAAGATGACCCATCCCCCGGTGAGACCCTCCGCCGCTCAAGGCGGAGCTGCAGCGCCCCAGGCCCGCCGAGCTCGCTGGGAAGGCCGCCCAGCATGTTGCGAAGACCCCGAGCTCCTCTAGGAGCTCAAGCACATGCCACTCCGCTCCGCCTCCGACCAGGTAAGCTCCCTCTTCCTCCTTTGATTTTTTGTTTAATTTCGTTGATTTAATCAGGCCTCTCCGGCCGTTTTCACCCTCCGATGACCACTCCCTTAGCTTCGCCTTCGTTCCCCCTTTTTCGCGCATCCTTCCGATCATCCTCCCCTTCTTCCGCAACCTTAGTTCACTTCCGACCCATCTCCTCCGCCCTCGGGGCGGAGGAGCTCCGAGCTCCCCACTTCCTTCGCCCACCTGAGCTCTCACTTCACCTCACGCACACACCTCTACGCTTCGGCTATGTGTACTAACCCTGCAGGTGTCCTATACGTCAATGGCCGGAGCCTCGCCTGAGCATACTTCGTCACAGCCGCCTGCAAACTCCGAGCTCCGATTATCGACGCCAGCAACTCCTGGATCTTCCCCGAGTTTCGAGCTTCATCGACGTTCTCTCCATGAGCTCGGGGGAGGTTCACCGGGCCCAGAATGGAGCGGCGGAGGAGGAGCTCCCTCGCCGGAGCTCCAGAAGCGCCGCCAGGCGAAGGTGGGAAGAAAGCACAGCCATCGTTGGATGGTCCACCCCCGGTGATCGTCCAACGGTCCAGAAGAGTCCACGTCACCCTATTCATCAACCGTTGGATCGTCTCGATCTAACGGCCATTGTGCAGCCACGTCGCCCATGGGCGCTTTCACCAGTAACCCTTGGATCATCACGATCCAAGGACCGACATTCAGCCACGTGGCGACGCCAGAGGCTTCGCCGAGCCTCAGCCACCGAGCCTCCAGGCTTGGATGCTCCGCGCCTTCTCCGAGCCTGCAGCGAGCCCAAGCCTGATTCCGAGCCTAGCCGAAGCTATGCCGAGCCTCTGCAGCGACCGAACCTAACTCCGAACCTGGGACAGGGCGTGTTTGGCACGTGCTTCTTGGGCAAATTGCAGAGGAGCCCACCGTCTTCTCCAAATTGCAAGCAGGTCCCTATCACGTGCACCGTGCGTGCACAGTGGACATTTTATAGGGAAGGTCCCATTATTTCACTTATTTACATTTTAGTCCCTCTGAGGACCTGTTTGTAGGTATCTTTTCATGTTTTTCTTTCATTTATGCCCTTATCTTTGATCTTGCATATCTTGAGCCTCGTAGCTCCGATTAAGTTGATTTCAGTTTCATTTTAATGCTTGTTTGACGTACTTTTTAATGGCATATTTGTTCTCTTGATATTGACACTGTGATCTCAATGTATTTTTAATTAACTCTAGTGTTTTTTTTATGCCTCTCTGATTAACCTTGCACTTTATGTCAAATGAATGGTTGCTTCATTTAACTCTGAAATCAACTTTGGTTTAGTTGGCTCCTCCTTGTATCCTAGGGCATATTTCCATTGCATCGCATTGCATTTCATGGCTTTATTTGCATGATAAAAAATGATTAAAAAAATTGCATGTCTATTTTAATGCATTGTTGTAGTGTCTTTGCATTGTTTTGACCTATATGCCTTTAACTCAACACTTAGCTAAATAAACTTAAATCCGATTAATACGAGAGAGGCTCGTGTCCCTGAGTTCGACCTTGGTTTCTTGCCAAGTAAAAAAATAATGACCATCGCATTCTTATTTGACATATATCAATGAGATGGTCTCTTTGATGACCAAGATCGGCCCGACTATGATGATGATTCCATGTGCTAAAAACACATTTTTAAAGGGTCGATTTTACGGCTCATTTTATTTATTTTTTGGAATTTTTTTATTTAATTTCGTGTTTCTTTTATAGGTCAATTTGTTCATCCTTTTTGCATTCAAAAATTTTCTTTCTTATTTTGATCTCTAACCATTGTTTTTGTGGTAGGGCCCTTGATGGATCAAGGAGGCGAGGAGCAGGATGCTTCCCGCTGCGAGGAGCCGCAAAACATGCATGGAGCAACTAGGGAAGAAAAAGAAAAAAAATGTGTTGCATTTTATTTTTGCTTATAATAATTCGTCTTTTACAGCGGTCTTCGATCGAAGACTCGCGTGTGTAATCGATCGAATGTGGTTGTGTGGGGATCGTCCCCACTTGAGTGTCGACCTAGGATAGGCACGCGGCTCTCCGAGCTCATTTTATTTTTCATATTTTTATGTGCTTGATCGTAGGTAGGACACACTAAATGATATACGCACATAATCTCACATCACTTAGCTAAAATCAATGAAAATCAATTACCGCTAATAGATGCATGATTAGGTGCGGCTTTTTCGACTTGCATACATTGATTTTGGTTCTCAAAACAGCCCTAGTTTTTTCACGGATTTAACGTCAAATCACTGCATGATTTCTCGCTTAGCCTAGATCGCGTTTTTTTCATCGAATACATGTTTTTCTCGGCTTTCATTTCCTAGCTTGATCACCTAGGATTAATGGAAAATGAAATGAATGGTAGACGATGATTTCCTGATTGATGTGCTAACCTTAATTCAGTGATAATTCTAAATAAAATTGGGACTGTTAATTGCAAGTCAACCAAAAAATGGAGTAAAAATCGGTTTTGGGAGAGCAACACCCTCGGTTACGCGTTGGTTTTTATTTCAGATTTTTCTCCGCGTAATTATCTAACGTTTTATCACCAATAAAACCGACAAGATAATCAACCAACCTTGGTTGGTTTCATGTGTGAGTTGGTGAAACTAAGGGTTTGCTTGCTTGATTGAGCCATGTTTGTTGCGACACACACCCCAAAACCTTAGTCCCTCCATTTCATCTCCGAAGATTCATCCACTCATTTGTATATCCATCCCTCTTCTTCGTTCACCTTGGGTCCTTCCCAACATCAAATTCCATCTTTATACTTAGGCTAATCTCATCCTAAGTATAGGAGGGACCCGAGTCCCTGTGATTTCTCTACTCATCTTTTCTTGCCTTTATACTTAGGTTATTTCTAACCTAAGTATAGGGGGAGCCCCTCTTAGCTCCCGTATATTCCTATATACTTAAATGGACCTATGTACTTGTAACATCTAGTGCTATGAGGACATAGCAAAGTTTAAGTATAGGGGGGTATACCGTATTTATCGTATATTTACTTTAGCTATAATCTGAAAATTTTGAAAAATTTAAAACTTTTTGGCTAAGGTAAAATTCTTGGGACTAAGAGAACTCAAATGATTTCGCAGCTTTTCGATATTGTGTTACGTTATTTTTATAAAAATATTTTCGAAAATGATTTTTGAAAATATTTTGAAAACTTTTTATTTTGTGTGACATGGTTTTGAAAAATCGCCTTCTCTTTTCAAGGAAAGTTGAGTCTAACTTGTGTTTTAACCTTTATTAAAATCCATAAAAATCAGAAAAACCGCAAAACCCTTTAGGAGCCGTTAGTGACTACTAAGCCCAATTAAGTAAGCCGCATTCAGTGAGGGTTCGCCCTTAGCAGATTGGATGGTTTAGAGGATATCGCGCAAGGCCCCGTCCTCAAGCAACAGGCTCCGGCCTGTACTTGCATCCATACTGGCTGAATTGCAGATGCTCAATTGAGTTTAGGAAGTTTTAATATCTTTTGAAGTTCAAAAAAATGATGATGAAATAATAAAAAATGTGTCTTGTTTTTGAATGAAGAAGTTGGATCAGTCCTCTACACTTACACTTTCACCCAGGATCTGAATTGGTCAAGGAGACAGCTTTTTGAGGTCTTTGAGATTTTAGGTTAACCAGCCTTAGCCTTCAGGGTCATTGACTTAATCATCCGCATTCCTCTAGGTTTCTAGATTTGCATGCTATATTCCATGCTTAGTCTCAGACATAAAGAATATGATCAGCACATCACATGCACGACTGCGGTTTTTGATGAGATGAGTTGATTTTTCACCTGAGGGATTGGGATGAGGAAGTCGAGTTTGGACTTGATCTAATGATGCTCGAGGATGGGATAAAGTCTTTGGAGGCTTCATGAAACCTGAATGTCAGCAATATTAGCCAGTATGAGAACTTGGTTCTTATACTAATCTCTTGATATTGACCTAAGTGCCAGGGTGTGAAATAAATAAAAAAATGTTGATCAGTGTGCGCCAACTTTTGGTAAAAGCAGTGGAGATAGCCACAAATTATACAAGTCAAAGAAATTTCAAAGAAAAGCGCTCATTCCACAAAGTTACATATCAAAGAGAGTCCACCAAAGGCGAGCGCTCCCAAACTTTTCAAAGTGTCCACTTGGACCACCGCTATTAGGACCAGGAGTCGGGCTTGCACCAAAAAAGGGCTCTGCATCGTAAATGCTACAAGTCTGGGTGTCGAAGGTACGATAGGTACTCAAAAGAGACACACCCCGGTGTACTCCCAGGAAAACAAGTGCAGACGGCTCCAACCTCTCTTGACGGACGCACTGATTAACACCAAAAAAATTGTGTTGCGTAAAAGGCACTAGAGAGAATCCTTGTTCCAATGAGAGGGAGAGAAGAATTGACACAATCCCATGCCCTCCATTTCTGGCCTGCCATCTACATTTTCTAAGTCTGACAACTAAAGAGACGGTGGACTGAATGCAAGATTTGATTTATTCCCTAGTGCTGAGGATTGGGTCCTTAGGAGATTTTCTCGGACCAAGATTTTGGGTGACGAATTGACTCTACTCTCAGAATTGCAGTCAACACTAAACTTCATATCCTTTAGTTTATATGTACATCAGAGAGAGTCTAGAAAAGTAGAGGAATTGGAAGCCTCTTGATTAAGGCTGGGTTGAACTCTAAAATCTTGGATCTTTAAAGTCGAGTCAACTTGATCAGATTGGATCCTGTATTCACATGCACAAGGGGGTTAATCCAACTTAGTCATTCTTTTTGATGCTCGAGGACGAGCATAGTTTAAGTATAGGGGGGTGATGAAACTCGATTTCATCATCTTTATTTCCTATTATTAACCCCCTTGCTTAAGCTAAGTGTCAATAAATCCCAGTTAATGTCCTGTAATTAACAGAGTCCTAAATAAATTAAAAATCACAAAAAAAATGACAAAACAAAATTCGTGGTATTTTTAGACTTAAAAATACCCTCAAAAATATTTCGGGTCTTTGTTTAATCTCTTCTCCAGTTTTGGTCAACATGAAACTTGTAGATCTCGTCAAGATCTACAACTTTCATGTTTTGAGTTTTCTCAAATTCGTCCATCTAGGCCTTCAAACATCAACTGGAAGATCGAATAAATCTGATTGGGCCACGTGGCCCATTCTGGGGGCGCCACGTGGCCCGCTCCCTCTTGTCTCATCTGCCATCACTCCTGGCCATTGGATCTCATTTCAAATCCAACGGCCCCGCTGTGTCCACGCCCCGCTTCAACCCTCAGCCGTTTGATCTTCCTCAGCCTTCAATCCGTCCGCTCGTTCGCGCCTTAAGCAGAGCACGCCACGTGGCGCATCATAGGCCGCTTGATGGCGCTTCAGATCTTCCATCTCAGCCGCCTCTTCTAAGCGTGCGCCTCAGCCCTTCGATCATGTCCTCTCTAAATCTTCACCGCACGTTAGCTCGCAATCCTCCGCTCGACATGTGGCTATCACGCAGGCCCTCTGATCGTGCCGCCATCGATCTAATCGCGACCATCCTCTCGCGCTTGATTTACAACCGTTGGATCTCATGATCCGACGGTTCAGACTCCGTCGTCAACCTCCGGACCCTCCTCTCTCCCATGATCTCCACTCGCGCGCACCTCTTACCCTTCCCTTTTTCTCGCCCTCACCAGCCACCATCGCCCATCGCCAACTGCCTCTAGGTCTTCCCCAGTCATCCACCTCCTCCGCGCATCACTCCACTACCTACGACCACCTGCCAGTCGACCCACAACTCCCTCGAAACACACGACCGCCACCTTCTGCACCGCCGACATCCACCTTCAAATACTCCGCCCCTCCCGTCATTCCAACCCGTCCATCTTTACGCGGGGAGGGGCCCAGCCCTCCTCCGCCTCCCTGTGACAGAGGGAGGCGAGAGGATCGAGCGAAGATGACCCATCCCCCGGTGAGACCCTCCGCCGCTCAAGGCGGAGCTGCGGCGCCCCAGGCCCGTCGAGCTCGCTGGGAAGGCTGCCCAGCATGTTGCGAAGACCCCGAGCTCCTCTCGGAGCTCAAGCACATGCCACTCCGCTCCGCCTCCGACCAGGTAAGCTCCCTCTTCCTCCTTTGATTTTTTGTTTTATTTCGTTGATTTAATCAGGCCTCTCCGGCCGTTTTCACCCTCCGATGACCACTCCCTTAGCTTCGCCTTCGTTCCCCCTTTTTCGCGCATCCTTCCGATCATCCTCCCCTTCTTCCGCAACCTTAGTTCACTTCCGACCCATCTCCTCCGCCCTCGCGGCGGAGGAGCTCCGAGCTCCCCGCTTCCTTCACCCACCTGAGCTCTCACTTCACCTCACGCACACACCTCTACGCTTCGGCTATGTGTACTAACCCTGCAGGTGTCCTATACGTCAATGGCCGGAGCCTCGCCTGAGCATACTTCGTCACAACCGCCTGCAAACTCCGAGCTCCGATTATCGACGCCAGCAACTCCTGGATCTTCCCCGAGTTTCGAGCTTCATCGACGTTCTCTCCGTGAGCTCGGGGGAGGTTCACCGGGCCCAGAATGGAGCGGCGGAGGAGGAGCTCCCTCGCCGGAGCTCCAGAAGCACCGCCAGGCGAAGGTGGGAAGAAAGCACAGCCACCGTTGGATGGTCCACCCCCGGTGATCATCCAACGGTCCAGAAGAGTCCACGTCACCCTATTCAACAACCGTTGGATCGTCTCGATCCAACGGCCATTGTGCAGCCACGTCGCCCAGGGGCGCTTTCACCAGTAACCCTTGGATCATCACGATCCAAGGACCGACATTCAGCCACGTGGCGACGCCAGAGGCTTCGCCGAGCCTCAGCCACCGAGCCTCCAGGCTTGGATGCTCCGCGCCTTCTCCGAGCCTGCAGCGAGCCCAAGCCTGATTCCGAGCCTAGCCGAAGCTATGCCGAGCCTCTGCAGCGACCGAACCTAACTCCGAACCTGGGACAGCGTGTGTTTGGCACGTGCTTCCTGGGCAAATTGCAGAGGAGCCCACCGTCTTCTCCAAATTGCAAGCAGGTCCCTATCACGTGCACCGTGCGTGCATAGTGGACATTTTATAGGGAAGGTCCCATTATTTCACTTATTTACATTTTAGTCCCTCCGAGGACCTGTTTGTAGGTATCTTTTCATGTTTTTCTTTCCTTTATGCCCTTATCTTTGATCTTGCATATCTTGAGCCTCGTAGCTCCGATTAAGTTGATTTCAGTTTCATTTTAACGCTTGTTTAACGTACTTTTTAATGGCATATTTGTTCTCTTGATATTGACACTGTGATCTCAATGTATTTTTAATTAACTCTAGTGTTTTTTTATGCCTCTCTGATTAACCTTGCACTTTATGTCAAATGAATGGTTGCTTCATTTAACTCTGAAATCAACTTTGGTTTAGTTGGCTCCTCCTTGTATCCTAGGGCATATTTCCATTGCATCGCATTGCATTTCATGGCTTTATTTGCATGATAAAAATTGATTAAAAAAATTGCATGTCTATTTTAATGCATTGTTGTAGTGTCTTTGCATTGTTTTGACCTATATGCCTTTAACTCAACACTTAGCTAAATAAACTTAAATCCGATTAATACGAGAGAGGCTCGTGTCCCTGAGTCCGACCTTGGTTTCTTGCCAAGTAAAAAAATAATGACCATCGCATTCTTATTTGACATATATCAATGAGATGGTCTCTTTGATGACCAAGATCGGCCCGACTACGATGATGATTCCATGTGCTAAAAACACATTTTTAAAGGGCCGATTTTGCGACTCATCAGGTAGCAAGAAACAAGGATGTGTAACTCGACATACAGAAGAGGCAGAATACATTGCATGTAGCATGGCCACCACTCATGTTGTATGGATCAACCGTTTTCTAGAGAATCTAAGCCTTAAATTGGTCAAAGGACCAATTGAAATGCATTGTGACAATCAAGCTGCGATAAGCTTGATCAATAGTGGGGCTAATAGTTCTAAAGGAAAACACATTGAGATCCAATATCACTATATACAAGATATAGTGACAAAGCAAGAAATCACAGTAACCTACATACCTACTAGTGACATGTTAGTTGATTCCCTAACCAGGGAATAACAACATTAACATACATTAAACATGTTGGTTTGATGGGACTCATGAATGCATGAGTCACGGAAGAGGTTTTCATGAATAATCAACCTCAATGTAGACATCTCTATACACTACACGAATAGTGGAAGTGTAAAAGAGTTTGGACCACTGCGGTCAAGTGGGAGATGTAAAGCAGCCTCCGTGACCGCGTGGTCACGCAACTGCCTCCGGTGATTGCGGCGAGGCCGGGTCTCACGGAGACCCTAACTGCAAAGGCGAGAAGGTAGGGGGTGGACATTGCGAGGGCTCACGTCCTATAAAAACCTCCCACAAGGAGGGGAATCGATCATCCGGAACCTCGCTATACGAGAGCCCCCTTCCCTCATCTACAACTCACTCCTCTCTCTCTTTGTCATTCAAGAACAAGATCTACGAACACATACCTTGTCTCTTCAACCTTGACCATTATGATTGAGAACAGCACAAAATAATGCCATGTACTTGTGGTTTTATCGATCAACTTCGATGACCGGCATATTATATAGTAATAACTCAGAAATCTTAGGCATCTTAAAACATTTTTGAGATCTTAAATTTCTAAGCATATCAAGCAACCATGTGTTGCATGTAAAAGTAGTCCTACAACTATTGTATGATATACTAGGGTTTTTGTCATGAAACATGCATTCAATGACCATTGATGTTTAATAAATTATTTTCATAAATATTAAACATCAATTTAATTAGTAAAAATTCATAATTGTGATGATTTTCATTTCATGATAAACATATTAAGCAAGAAGACTTGATGATCCAATCATCATCCGACCCATCTCCACTAAATATGGAATATCTAAGACAAACGGAATCAGAATCGCGCGAAATAAATTTGAGCGGTTTACTAGTTTGATTCTCTACTTAATTCAAGTGTTTATTTCATGTTTAATGATGAGAAAACAATAAACAAAAATTAATTACTTACAGATCCGTGAATACATGCAAAAACACTTGTGTTGCGAGAACTATTCGAATTTTAATTCATGTACTTTTGGTGATAACATTTGGCTACTATTTTTTGGACATATTTAGACATTATAGATACATTTTGTTAACAAAAAACACTTCCAAACAGTTCATAAACAGGGGTTTTTTATCTTAGCAAAAAAATAAATTCGAAACTTCCATCTTATGCAAAATGACGAGCCCCGCACATCCAATATACAAAGCCTTGTTCACCTAGGGTTTTGGATCACATCCAAGACCTTAAACCATGACTCGTATACCATTTGAAGGCTAAGGTTTATGCCTCGACGCATCACAGAAGCATGAAGATCGCATCCAATGCAATCATGAGCGACTAGTTATACTAGTCGCTCAGGGTAGCGGAATTTAAAAATATAAAGAGATGAAACCACATGATTCGAGAACACTTCTTGAATTGTTTCGTAAAGACCACAAAGAAGATATAGGAATGCATCTTGAAGCATGGTTATGATCGATGGCTCTAAAGTAAGAGACCTCCCGTCTCAAGTCCGATCCGATGAAGGAGATACTTGCGATCGTGTGGATGAGATGAGTGCTTCTCGCAATCCAAGTCGAAAATCCAAGCAATGAATCTCCAGATTTCGTTTTATGAAATCCAACATCTTATTCATGAGTGAGGGGCACCGAAGAAGACGGAGATCCACGAGTGGTCGAAGTGCCAGCATAACGGCATAATGACGATGATGAGTCTCTCTAGGTCAAGAGGTGGACGGCCACTCTTGAGAGGGGGGTGTGTGATGAGAATGTGAGAGATAGAGAGAGCTCTTGAAATTAAGTTGTAGAAGAATAGTTAGGGTTTCCTTTTCTTTTATAATATTTCGATGTCCATTAATCACAATTCATGTGCAACACAAAATCAATGATTGAGATTGTTTTGTGTTTTCTATAAAAGACCATGATTTTGTTGCGTAAAAAATGCAACAATAATTAAATTAAATTAAATTAAATATATTGAATTATCATCAATATAACTGATTCAAATAAATCAATATGAATAGAAGGATAAGGAAGGATGCTAGCCACCTTCCAATATTGGAGTGGATGGTCCCTTGATTTTAGGAGTCAAAGGGTGGTCGTCCACCCTCCATATATGGAAGGTGTTGTCTTTCTTCCAATTATGTGTGATATTATATCTCACATAATCCTTTATTATTTGCAATAACTTTTGTTGAAAACTAATTCACAAAAATAATTCTAATTTTGTAAATATTTCAATCTTGCCATTGAAAAAATATGAATCATATTCAAACATTCAAAATAAAATGTAAATTGTATATTCAATTAATTGTCCAATGTGAATCCAGTTCACATCAACATTTAATTCGTAAATACTATTTACAATTAGCTCTCTCTAATGTATTATAAACCATATTTATAATATATATCATTAATATGGATAGTGATATCAACATTATTCATATCCTTGATAATTAAATCATATTTAATAATCTTGATTTATGTTCTCATGTATCTAAATAATATGAATCACATTCATATTTTGATAATTAAATCACATTTACTTATCAATTTCTCAATACTTAGATATATTATTCAACAATGGAAATATTCTTTAATTCATTCAAGAATAATGCGCTTTCTTTGCAGATACTTGGAGAGAAGGACATGGCGATTATACGTTCCACGTATAGTGACTTGGATATTGAGATCACATCTCAAATCCATATCAAGGACCTCTCATAGAAGCTTGATTAATCACAACTATAAATCTAATATTTTTATTGTATATGAATTGTATTCAGATCAATGTCCAACATTTGAACTGTTGTTAGGATACTTCTCTACTGAGAGGAGTCACTAAAATCCATACTTGTTTCATCACCCCATCGGAATGGAAGCGTCATTGTTATACAATCATTTATGATCACATCACCCTCGAGTTTTTCTAATACCGTACATCTTGCATACTGGAAGATCTAGAATAAATCCGAAGTTTTAGATCACTTTATATTATCTACTATAGGGTTTTATCATTAAGTTTCTCATTCGATCATTGGGGGTTGGTATCGATCATATGCTTTTCAAAAACATATAGCATACCTTCAAATTCTTTCCATGCTTCCAAAGCAAGACGACGATGCATGGAATTTGATCGGTCCCAATACCTCATGAGTGAGCTCATGTCTTCCGGTTTAGTAGTGAACCTATATGATCTCTTTGAGAGATCGTATTACTCATATGTCCTCATATGCACACCAGCTCACTGGTGTATAGACCTTGATTAGATCATCAACATCATGGTCTACCAAATGTACATATTCAGACATATAGCAATACATACGTCTCCATACAGAGGATGCATGCCTATATTGTGATCGTATACGATAGAGGTCTTGGTTTTCTCAATCTCGTTAAGTCGGCTCTTTGACCTAACTTATCTGACACCTCCGAATCTCTAATCCTATCTAGAGGACCTGCATCAAGAGGTCAATCAGGTATCAGCCTTTAGAGAAGGATTATCTTCTCCTTCTCAGGCTGGAGATCATCTCTTAACAATCATTTGACGGTGCTCGATGAGTCCTCAATCTAACTCTTTAGATATCATCCAAGCATCAGTCTCTATGATTCAACCATTGAATCAACACATATATGATTATTAAGATGTCAATGGTACATAATCCTAATTGTACTAAGGGACCTTATAAGTGCATTCATTCATTTATTCTCAGACAGAGAATGAAATAAATCAATGGCCTTTATCATATATCAAATATTACAATAACATTTATTGTTGAAATGGTTCGTCTCGAGCTCACATGACTAACAGGTATGCATACAGATAGAATGGAGAAGTAGAAATGAAATGAAAAAGAAGAAGAATCAAGGATACTTACCTGAGAAGAATATGCACTGTCAAACGGCTAAAATAATATGTTCTCGTTGTAGCATGGACCATCGACAATCAACCGAACTGAGAGAAGATCTCCACAAAGAGTTCTTAGCTTTAATTTATACATGAGAAAGTTTAGGGTCAAATACAGGGACACGAGCCATAATATAATTAATCAATCATGATATTAATGTTAAGTGATTAATAAATCATCTAGGTCAAAAGAAACAACTAAATCTTGCAAAATAAATCACATGTGACAAATGCATGACAATGCGTTTTATGAAACTTTTATGTGAATTAAATAATAGATAAAATGAAAAAAAGGAACACATAAACATATATACATCAATTATACCCTTATCTAACATAATAAACTTTAGTAGTTATTGGAATAGGATCAGAGTTCAATTGAAAAACCAAAGTTCATTTAACCTGAAGAATATAGCAAGTCACATATCTCTAAAAATTAGATCAACAATTGATGTTCGGACAAAAATTCAGACATGTCGTCATAAAGATCACAAACTAAGCGTTGTAATTAAACTGAAATCGCATCGATTGGATATCACATGCTCAAGTTATTCAACATTGAATCCATGGACATAACTACAATAAAAACATAATAAAATTTTCACACATAGGTCTCTATAGGGACTAAAATGTAATTATAGAAAACCATCTGCTGAGATTATTGAAAAAATGCTTGCAGGGTCATTTCTGCAAATAGGAAAGGTAGGCAGGTGGAGCTGCAAATAATCGAGGGCCCACGCATATGGCACACGCGGCCCCAAGTTTTGGTGAAAAGCCATGGCTCGGGACACGTGGCACGATGTTGTGCTCGGATGATGGCTCAATGTTGTCCATAGCTGCAGAGTCAGATGTGGAGATGTGGTCGACTTTCGGCAGTTAGATCACGCCTAATTTGGTGTGATCCAATGGTAGTTGTACCTTCTCCTTGGAAGAACACCACCATGTGTGGTGGTTTACGAATGGACTCCTACGAGCCACGTCCACCTCCTCTATGAGACTGTGCTTCTTCAGAAGGTCGAGGGTAAAGCATGCTTGTCTCGCGAAGGCAGAGGAAGGTCGGTGATGGCGTAGGAAGATCTTGGAGAAGCAATGTCTGAGCATCAGAGGTGAAACTCCAGATCGGAGCTCCCTCTGAATTCTGACCATTGAAAGACTTTAATACCTGAAAGCATTAGAGGAACAACACCACAACAAATGGATGTGCGTGTGTGCGAAGGTGAAGTGGGATGGAGTCCGATCGGGGCGTAGAAGGTGAAGACCATGGTGGGTCTCCTCCGCCACTAGAGCATAGGAATGGGGCGCTACGATATGAGGTTCTGGAGGAAAGAGCTAATGAATGGAATCTACGACGTGCATTTACGGCAAACGTGAAGGTCGGGGAATGATCCGAAATGGATGAAGATCTAGATATTGCGATAAAAAAATCAAAGAAACCAAGATAAAACTTGCTCTAGGCCTAATTATCTAGATTTGGAGGGGGTCACCAGGATGGAGGCGGCGGCTTGGGGGTAGTGTCTTGAGTGCTTGGTCATTGATTCATACTCGAGCAGCAACACTGGGAAGCTCGTATGGCTAAGCTTGTGGTCGTAGCATGGCGATTAGCCATGGGTCATCAGTGGAGATGAACATCCATTGTTGCACCTTCACGAGCCCTTCTTCCGGTCACATAGGAGGGGAAGTGCTAGGATTCGACTCACACAAGGGTGGATGACATGATTTTGTGCCGGCGATGGAGGATTTGAAGAGGAAGAAATGATGGATCTTATGTCTCAAGCGGTGGTTCCAACCACCACCCATTACCAAGGTAACTAGGGTAAAGATCGATTAGGTAGTTAGCGTGGCTTGGGTTAGTTAAGTGAAGAAGATGGTTAGGGAATCAAAGGAAAAGGAATGTGGTTGAGGTTGGGGATAATTGGAGAAGTTGGGCGGTTATCTCTCCCCAAGCCATTGGACGTTGAGAAGGTCGGAGGTTGGGGATGAATCCCCGACTGTTTGTTGAAGATCGGGTGGATGAAGTTTGGGTGCATATGATGCGCCCGATCAAATTGATCGAACGGTTGGAAGTACGGCAAAATGGATTTGAAGAAAGGTCGTATGAACAAGATGATCAAATGGTTCAGATCACGCGCGGGCTGGGCTAAAAGGCCAGCTACGTGGCTCACTAATAGTGAGCCACGTGGCCCAATCAAATACTAAGAAAAATAGGAAAATAATGTAAAATAAGTATAAAATAGTTAGAGTTAAAACTAGAAAAAGTCTTCAACATGAAAGTTGTAGATCTGGATGACATCTACAACTTTCATGTAAGAACTCAAAGAGTAAATAAGTCATATAAATGTAGTAAATATTTTTAAGTAATTTAAGGAATTAAATTACTTTTTTATTTCTTTTCTTATTTTTGGATTTTTTTATTCTATGAATTATGTTAAAATAATTATATGCAATATTATTCTAATTTTTATTGGATTTCTAATAAATAATAAATACATAAAATAATAGCACAATAAAAAGTTCAGTAAATACAGTAGTTATAGGTAATTATTTACAAGAATTATCAGTGATTTTTATTGGTTTCTTAAGCAAGAGAGATAATAAATAAGAATAGTGTAGATGAATCTGGGATTCGTCAGGGACAGCGATGACCATGGAGGTGGAAACAGGCATTAGAGTTGGAACAGAAGTTGCTCCAGGTCTTCGCTTCAGAAGCATAGGCTAGGGAATATGAGCTCGAACAACATCTGGTGATGGCTGCAGCATGAAGTAACTTCGTTGATCTCGTCAGACTCTTGCATTTTGTTATCGTGCCTCTCTCCCACTCTCATTGTCACCAAGGTGGAGGAAAATCTAGGATCATGTCACACATAGAGCGGATCGTCGTTACAGAGGGCGGACAGGAGAATTTTGATCAGAGGAAGAAGGAAGTTGGGCAATTCATGGAGGTTGTTTCTACCACCTTCAGATGGCTCACGTGAGGGAGATGGAGTGGTTGAATCTCGACGAAGGAGAGGGATGAATGAAGAAGAGAAAGGTATTAGAAAATGATTGTTTGGACACGTGAGGCGGTCGATGGAAAATGGGGAAGTTGGCATCAGCCAACGGGCGTGTTCCTTTAAGCTCAACTGCACGAGGAGGAAGAAGCACAATAGATGTCTGATTTGATGATCAAACGACCCACAATTGGGTACGGGTGGATGACCTTGATCATTCTAATCAGGTGATCAAACAGAAAAGAACAAAGGTGAGAATGGTTGAACGAGGGATGTTTGATCTGAATGATCAGACGATCCAGATTAAAGGCGAGGCCTTATATAGGGTCAGATGAGGTGGCACGAAGTGATTGGGCCACGTTGCCCAATCAGAAAATTCAAAGATGAAAATAACTTATAAAATCAAACAGAAATAACAAATGACGTTAAAATAAAAGGTTCCTTCATGAAATTTGTATAGAATTTAATTCTCTACAACTTTGATGAAGGAACCTAAGTCAAAATATGCTATATGTACATAGATTTTTGTGAGTATTTTACAGGAATAAAATTACTCATTTTAATTATTTTCCTATTTTTTGATATTTAAAATAATAACCAATATACAAAATATTATTTGGAACACTATGTTATTTTTATGTGATTTTTAATGATTAGAAAATACATGAAATAATAGACAAAATACATAGGTATATGTACAATAAAAAGACAAGTTATTTAAAATAATAATTAGTGTTAATTATTTACAAATTCTTAATTATTAATCGGAGTTAATTGATAGTTAATTAAGTGGATTTGTTCAAGTCAGAAGCATAATAAATATAAATTAAGACGATAAATCAGAGATTTATCAAGACCTAATGGTAAGGTAGAAACCTTCAAAGCACGGTTTGTAGCCAAGAGATATACACGAAAAGAAGATTGTTGAACTTGTAATACCTTGGTGACCCATTAAATGCAACAAAAGTTATTGTTTTTTTATCATGCACATCTGAAATGAAATGAATAATTGAATGAATGTACTTTATTGTTAAGATCCCTTTATACAATTAGGATTATGTACCATGGTCATATTAAATATCGTGCAGCTGGGAGGATACCATTGACTTCAAACATGTGATATTCAATAAAGATCTCCAGTTTGAGAAAGAGATGGCAATCTTTCTCTAAATACCGATTTCCAACCGACTTCTTGATACAGGTCTTCTGCATAAGAATGGAGAGAGAGTTGGAAGTGTTGGAATATTTAAGTCAAAGAGTTGACTTGATGAGGTCAAGATAAACTAAGACCTAAATTGTAGCTATCATGATCAGGCATGCATCCTTTGATCTGAGACAGATATGCATCTATATGCCTAAGTATGTACATTTGGCTGACCAATAGGTTGGTGACCTAGCCAAGGTCCATATACCGGTGTGTTGGTGTGCATATGAAATCTTATGAGACGTATTATCTCTCAAAGGAATCATACAGACTCATAGTTGATGAACTGGGAGATAGGGCTCACTCATGAGATATTTTAGGGGTCAAAATGAATTACATGCATGGTCATCTTGTTTATGAAATAAGACACAAATTTGAGATATTAATATATGCTTTTGGAAAGTATATGATTAATATTTTCGCATGATTATCAATTGAGAAATCTATTGATACATTCCGAAAAAGACAGCCAATCCAGGGTTCGAACTTCGGATTTATCAAAGTCTTCTAGTATGAAGGATGGATGGGTATTTGAAATACTCAGGGTTATTTTTGTTATTGTAGTGGATCATCTACCACGAACCTTCCATACCGAAGAAGTGATGATACAGGATTGATTTTAGTGGCTCCATTTAGCTAGATGATTTGTGATTTAATTATATTAAATCACTATTTAAATCCAATTTCTAATTCCACTTTCAATGTTCGAATGTTGGAAACAGAAATGGTCATGGAATTGAAATATACAAGCTCCTTGAACTAATTTCCTAGCTCCAAATGGATTGGGCTATGATTAGAAATGGCCAAGGAAGCTGGATTCAACTCACCGACACTTTTTCTGCCTCAAGTAGAGTGTAATGCGTTTTTTTGAGCTCACTGAGAGTGTAAAGTATTATAGCTCAAGCTCAACATTCGTAGGTATGGATTTTTGCAAAAATGGTATAAGCCCTCAAATTGGATAGTTATCCACATTTCAAGTCACTATGCATGGACAGTATGATCTCCCTAACATTATCTCCAAGTATCAGCATTCCTATCTCATGAGTCCTAACTGGATTAGGACTCATACATGTTAATGATAATATTGTAATAATTATGATTATTACATATTATTAACAAGGGAAATTTTGTGGATATGATTCACAAGATTCACAATAATTAATATTTATATGGATGTGATTCATATAAATATTTATGTAAATATGATTTAGATAATTTTTTCAAGGTACGAAATTTTGTGAATTTGATTCACATTAATTTTCTAGATGTAAATTGGATTTACATTTAATTTTGGGCTCATGAATATGACTCATAAGCTTTAAGGATTAACTCCATAATTTCTTTAATATTAATAATATGATTATCAAGCGAATTAATTAATAAAAATGCAACAACAACTTCCATATATGGAAGGTGATGCGGCGTGTACATATGATGTACACATTGCTCCATATGGTTGAGTTCTAATTGAATTAGGACTCTAAAGTTGTTGCTTATTTTATTTTAATTATTACTGATCGATGATAATAAGGAGATGATCCTTATTGAATTAGGACTTGATCTTAGCCCTTGATTTAAAATCCAATGAATACCAAGGCACATGTAGGACGTGTGTTTTATGTATGAAAGGAGGGCAAGACCTTATCCTTTTTTACAACAATCAAGAGAGCAAGTCCTCTAAATTATGTGCCCCCTCTGAGAGAGAGAGAGAGAGTCTTGAGAGTCTATAACTCTCACAACTCTCTTCTTGTTGTCCTAGTCGACGTCTCAATCGGGAGGTTTCTTTCGTAGAAACTCAAGCATCAAAGGTAATCCCGATTTACCTCTCTTATTCATCATGAATAATAAAAATCATAAAGGAAATCGTTTCCTTGTATATATTTGATTTCTAGATGCGCAAATCGTTGTGCTACATTTTCTAGTTCATACGATGAACTATCATTATTTTGGCAAATTATTTGCTAAATATTCCACATTTTCCGTGATGCGTAGTAAATAATTTTTTATTTACATCCTCAAAGGCATCTATTATGATGAGACATTCTGTCCAATAGCCATACTTGAATACATCAGGACATGGCCAGCTATAGATGTACATCTTAATCTCGCAGATATATGTCAAGATTGTATTCTTCAATGGATATCTCGAAGAGGATACCTACATAGAGTAGCCCCCGAACTTCAAATTGAGGAAGGCAAAGTGTGCAAGATGAAGAAATCCATTTACGGGCTCAAACAAGCTTCTCGTAGTTGGAACATTTGATTTGATAAAACCATAAATAGTTATGATTTGTTCAGAATCTCTATGAGCCATGTGTGTACAAGAAGCTTAGTAGGAGTGGCATCATATTAATTATGCTTTATGTAGATGGTATCCTTATCAATTAGAACGATATTGGGATGACAATCAGTGTTAAGTCTGCTTGTCCCAAACTTTTGAGATGAAAGATCTCAGAGAAATCTCTTACATCTTGAGTCTGAAATTGTTTATAAACATAGGGTATTGGGAATATTATAACAAAGATATATCAAGAAGATATTGGAAAGATTCAAGATGGATAATTCCAATAAAGGTGTCCTTCCTTTAAGACATGATATTCACCTATCTAAAGGGATGGCTCCTCAAAATTGTAGGATTTGTAAGCCCTCGGCGACCCATTAATTCAATAAATGTTATAATGTTCTCATGTCCATTTGAAATGAATGTTTGTAAATGCGCATAAATTAAAGGTCCCTTTATATAATTAAGGTTATGTATGGTGGCCATATTGAATACCATACATTAGCATGAGATATTCAATAATGAACTCCGGTTTGAGAAAAAGAAGGTGATCTTTCTCTATAGATTGATTTCCACCTGACTTCTTGATGCTAATCCTCTACATAGGAATAGTGATTCAGAGATGTCAGAATATCAGATTTGACTTGATGAGGTCGATATAAACTAAGATTTGAATCGTAACTGTCACGATCAGGCATGCATCCTTTGACCAGGGACATATATACATCTATATGCCTTAATGTGCACATTAGACAGACCATTATATTGAAGACCTACCAAGGTCCATATATCGATGAGTTGTTGTGCATATGAGGATATATGAGAAGTATGATCTGTTGAATGAATCATGCAGGTTTATACTTGATGAATCGGGAGACTGGGCTCACTCATGAGATATTTCGGGGTTATATATAATTCCATGCATGGTCGTCTTGTTTATGAAATAAGACATGAATTCAAGATTTTAATATATACTTTTGGGAAGTATATGATTAATATTGTCGCCTAATTATCCATTGAGAAATCCGATGGTATGCCCCAAAGGAGACAGTCAAACTAGGGTTTGAACTTCATTTTTGTCAAAGTCTTCAAGTATGAAGGATTGAGTATTAGGAATACTACGGGTTAAAGCTATCTTAATATATTATCTACCAAGACAATTCCGTTCCAAGGAAATGATGAAATTAGATGTATTTTAGTGAATCCACTTCATACCTTAATGATATGCGAATTAATTGGATTAAATCTCATTTCATTTGATTCGATTATAAATTCAATGTCTAATGTTGGAAAGAGAAAAGGAAATTCTGAATGAACTCTCTATAATTGCAAATTATTTGTTACTTTCTATATTTCTTTGATGAGAAGTATTAAACTTTCTTCAAAATTATTGAGAAAAAGAAAGCCATGTTGAATGCCCTTATGCATAGTTTATAGGAAGCTTGATGTATGCCATGATGTGTACAAGATCAGACACATGTCATGGGATGTTAAGCTGTTACCAATCTTTCTATGGAGAGAGACACTAGACCGCAATGAAAAGCATCTTCAAGTACCTAAGAAGAACTTAGGACTATGTCTTGGTTTATGGAGATAATGATCTCCAAGTCTTAGGGTACACAGATTCAGACTTCCAATCAGATGAGTATGATAGGAATCCAACCTCTGGGTTCTTAATCTTCTTGGGCAATAGTGCTCTGTGAGATGAGCCTATCAATAAGAAGCACACTATGGTTATTTTGACAAAGTCAAGTGGATGCAGTTACTTTTTACTTAGCATATGCAAGTTTGTAACAGAACTTGACATAGTTGCAGATGACCGACTGACTAATCAGCTTACCTTGCTATTTGAAAAAATAATCGACGATTATCACAATGAGTATGGGTTTAAGAATTTTACATGAATAGCTCTGAGGGCTAGTGGGAGACTATTTGACTCGTGATCCATTGGAGACCCATTATGCAATAAAAGATATTATTTTTCACTAGAGGTTTGTATTTGCACTTAATCAATGTCCCTTTGTACAATTATGGTTATGTACCATGGCCATTTTAAATATCATGCAGTTGGGAGGAAACAACTGACATTAACATGTGATATTCAATAAATGATCTCTAGTCTAAGAAAGAGGGAAATCTTCCTCTAAAGACCGATTTCCAGTTGATCGCCTGATGTAGGTTATTTACATAGGAATATAAATTCGGATGTATCACAATAACTAAGTCAAAGAGTTGACTTGATGAGGTCAAGATAAACTAACACCTGATCGTAAATGACATGATCAGGCACACATTCTTTGACCTGAGATATACATACATTTGCATGTGTGTGTGTGTGTGCACATTACACAAACCATTAGATTGAAGAGTTAGCCAAGGTACATATACCGATACATTGGTGGGTATATGAGTATATATAAGACGTATGATCTCTCAAAGGGATCATACATGTTCATACTTGATGAACCGAGAGACAAATCTCAATCAAGAGATATTTTGGGGTCATATAGAATTTCATGCATGATTGTATTGTTTATGAAATAAGACATGAATTGAGATATTAATATATGCTTTTGAAAGTATATGATTAATATTTTCGCCTAAATAAGAATTGAGAAATCTATTAATACCTTAGAAGGAGACATCCAAACAAGGGTTTGAACTTCAGGTGTATCAAAGTCCTTTAGTATGTAGGATGATGGAGTATTGAGAATACTCTGGGTTAAAGCTATCTTAGTAGATAATCTACTATGACACTTCCATTCCCATGGAGTGATGAAACCTAATGGATTTTAGCGACTCCACTTCATGGTTTAATGATATGAGAATAATTGGATTAGATCTCATTTCATTATATCCAATTTCCAATTCCAATTTCAATATCCAATTGTTGGAAATAGAAATGTAGATGGAAATGGAAATGGAAATGGAGGTGTTCTCACTTCAAGAGCTCATTTCTAAACTCCAAAAGGTTTGGATGATGATCATAAATGAAGTTGGAACCTGAGTTCAAATTCTGAAAATTTGTTGAGCTCATGTTGAGTGTAATTCATTTCGTTGAATCATTTCTGCTCATGCTCAACATTTGTGAGCGACGCATTTTACCCAAAATGGTCTAAACCCTAAAATTGCATAGTTATCTGAGTTTTAAATTTGTATGCGTGGATAGTATGATCTCCCCGACATTATCTTCATGTATCCTCAGCAACTACTCACAAGTCCTGATTGGATTAGGACTTGTACATAATGATATCAATATTATGACTAATAATTGTTATTAAATTATTTAGTAATATGAATATCGATTCATAATAATTAATATATATGAGTATGATTCATATATTATTCCAAGTCATATATGTGAAAATAATTTAAATTGGAAATTAAATATAACTTGGATTTACATTTTATTTTGGATTTATGAATAAGATTCATAATTTATGAGGTAGCTCTCATAAAGTACTCTATTATGATTTTCATAGTTAAATCATGATATCGAATTGATAATTAAGAGGTTGCAATCAAAAATAGGACAAGGTGGATGTTCACCATGTTGTCCTAATATGATTATCATGTTCCTATTTTTTGTTCTTGATTTATTTTTTATGACAATTAGTACGAGAAAGGGACTCCTTTTTCTTGAAGGAAATGGAATTATTCCTTGCCTTTAGATCACCATCCAATGTCTCAAATGGTGGTCGTCCCCCTTAGGACTAAGACTCCTAGGGATGTCCCTCTCTTGTATATAAGAGAGGGTTTGGCCTCTCCATTGGAAGCATGATTCATTCCACCAATTACTTGTAGCCTTGAGAGCTTAGAGAGAAATAGAAGAGAGAGTTGAGAACTCGTCTTGTCCATCCCCTCTCTCTTCCATAGAGAACCATATATGTCCATCGTATTGCCTCTACCATCTCCGCATTAGTCCATCCCTTCGTGAGAGACGAAAGCATTCTATTTTGTGCTTCGCATACGTGAATAAGGAGTTGATTTCATGCGATGAAATCAGCAGATTAGATCATCTTGATCTTCACTTGGCGTGGACAACTTCAAGAAGAAGTTTATATCAAAATTTGTGGGAAGCTACACAAGTCATCTTCGCTCTTGCAAAAGAAGAATCGTCGGATTTGACTCAATTCAAGAGGTCTCTTCTTTTAGACTCACGCTTCAAAAAGAAGAGAAGTTGAGTAAAGAACTTGAGATTAAGGAAATGGGTGAAACATCCTATGTATGATGTATTCAAATAACATGATATAGATATTCGAGAACAATGAGACTTAATCAAGAAAAGTACTTCAATATAATCCAAAAGAAATTTGAAATGTAGAGGAAACTCAATATGAGACAATATCTTGGACTTATTATAAGTCAGTGCTTGAAAGGGGTAAAAAGGTCTCAATATTCCACATGCACATGCGGTTGAAAGTCGGATGTGTAAAGTGATGTGGACTCGACTAATTTGGCTTATTTGGCTTAATAACCTTCTTTTGCACTATCCTTCATATCAAAATGATATTCAAATGGAAGAGGTTCTGGTTGAGTTCACTAGCTTATGCTTTGGGTGATGGTTATGTGTGAATTATATATTCAAGGGGATGAATGGCTTCGGGATGATGTTATATTTGGTGGTGGTAGAGGAAAATGGTAGACCATTCATTGTTCTTGTAATGCTAGTGTAATAGTGTGGTTTGGGGGGCTTGCCATTGTGAAGGTCAGATGTTTAGGTAAGTCACATTCTTAATGGTGAGCCTTGTGTGTTTGGTGTGTGGGTGTGAAAAGTAAGAAAAAATGGTAAAGAAAGTAACTCCTCAAGAAAGCACTGGATTCAATGTAATGTAGATAGTTGCTTTATTCTCCCAGTACAAGGGCATAGGGAGTTTCATACCAATAGAGTCAGCTCAAAGTTGTATGATCCATAGCTCTTAGACTCCGCTTTTGCACTTGAAGAGTGTTGAGTTCTCTTTGCGACAACACTGCAATGAGGAAGAAGCTACTTCGGAACTGGAGGAAGAACTATGAAAATGCATCCTACACTAAATTCGATGTGAGTAAGGAAAAACTATTTAGCAAGAGAGCTCATCTTTATTTGATGAAATTTCGAGCCACTTTTGGTAGGGCACCTCCTACTTCACTTTTGGCTCAGTCTTTAACTTCACCCACATAATATGTTTACCATCAAAGACGAGGCAACCTACATAACACTTGCAACACAAATCGTATCTCCCTAATAGAATATATAGTAGTCAAGCCTATGGTCCGGATTAGCCACCTCATATGTGCTTGCCTGATAATCCTTCTCAGTTGGTTTCGATATCAGCTTTTTTCTCTCTTTTTATAATCTAATGGGTTTTTTATCAAATAATTCACACTTGCTTATAGATTCGATTGTATCTAAAAGGCATCTCTAAATTTTGTTTATTTCTGATTTTCCATGGATCTAAAAAAGGAAGCATATTGATTTCTTCTACTTTATAAGTTAATAGATATCAAGGTAATTACGGGACAACATGAGAAGTTGTAAAGATTATCCTGAGATATCTCGCATTCTAATGTATATAAAAGGATTGGTACATCTAAAACTAGTGTAAGAAGTTGGATGACTTAATGTAGTCAAATACTTAAACGTATAGTTATGTGGTGATGTAGATGATAGGAAATCTACATCGTGTTTGCTTCTCTTGTTTTGAGCATTGTCGTTTCTTGAGGTAGCATGAAACAAAGATGTGTATCTTGCACAAGGCAAATATGTGACATGACCACCATTATGTTGTTTGAATCAGGCACTCTCGGGGAACTTAGGCCTTGAATTGATTAAAGGAAATGGTTCATTATAATCAAAAAACATAAATATTGTTTGGCAGTGGATTTTATAATGTAAAATCATCAATATCAATCAATCAATCGTTCAATCAATAGCGTCATTGCAGAAGTTTCTGTCATCAGCATCTATAATAACGCTCATGAGTAGGGATGAAATATTATATATATATATATATATATATATATGTGTGTGTGTGTGTGTGTGTGTGTGTGTGTATGTAATCAGCCAACGTAACCATCTTATACAAATTGACATGTATGCATATTACTTTTAAAATGGACACGTATATAGATCACTTTAAAATCCACAAATATTTAGACATGTATATCTAGACAGTTGATTATGTGAGAGCTAAAAATTGAGAGAATGAGAACAATGATTATGTACCACTTGATTTTGTCATTTCTCCTGATTGATTGGAGGAGAGAGATGAGCAAAATCTAATGGTCTAGATTCAGTGCTCTCATGCTCTCATCATTTTGGCTCTTACAAGATCAACCCTATGTATATCTATTTTCATATATAAATGAAACATAATTTTATACCTTCACCATATTAGACATAACTGTTATTAGAGGGTTGATCCTGTGAGAGCAAAAAACTACGAGAGCATGCGAGCAGTGAATCCGGACCACTAGATTCTGCTCATCTCTCTCATCCAATCAATCAGGAGAGAGATGACAGAATCTAGTGATCCAGACTCTCTGCTCTCACAGTTTTTAGCTCTCACATGATCGACCCTCTTGCTATTAAGTAAACACGTCTACAATATTATAAAGTGCGCTATCCATATATGTATACTTAAGCTAATCTATAATAATCCTATTATTATATGCAGAGTAAAATGTGGCTGCTCCCTGGGAGCAGCCAACAGGGGTTGCTCTCACCCTTATTTTTTCCTATTTTTTGGAAAATAAAAATATATTTTTTTCATCACTATATCCCCCTAATATTCCATTCAAATTTCATAAAAAAACAAAGACTATTATACCCTCCATCCAGAACAAAGAATGTTAACGATCTTAGAATTGTTGTAATCGACCTGTTTTAGACGGAGGGTATAAGTGTCTGCTTTTGATGAAATTTGAATGGAATATAGAGGATATATAGTGATGAAAATATATTTTTTTTGTTTTCCAAAATAAATAAAAAAAAGGAAAAATAAAGGTGGGAGCAACCCGTTGACTACTTCGGGGAGCAACCACATTTTACTCATGTATTCATCCGAACTATCAATTTTAGATGTCTAATTTTCAAGAATATGGTAATAATAACGTAATTTACACATTGGTCAACATCCGCATCCCTATTCATATTTAAAAACGTATAGGATACTCAGATAAAAATCCATGGTGTCATAGATCGTCAAAATATTAGACTCCAGATCTAACAACGCTAACTACTTGGGAAAACAACATGAAAATAATCGAATACAATACAACATTGGTAATTGCTCCTCTTTAGTGGAAGGAAAGACCCCGCAAAGTTTCGCCCATCTGTAACCAAGCTTAATAATGTTGATAAACACAAGTATACAAGCTATCGCATATTTTACAACTCCGCAAAGTATTGAAACGAGCAACAAAGCAAACGGGGAAATTTTGACGATTTGATTAAAAGTTAAAGAGTGTAAATATTTAAATCAGGACATACGCGTTTTCACCCTTGGAATCTACATTTTTCAACGCATGAAATCACTTAAAATGTAGCAATGTGCCTACTGCTACAAAACTGGCGACTCACCGAGTATGAGAAATGGTTTTCCATGGTATCGCTTGGACTTATAAGCGCGTTGTTTTCCGCTGTCCCCGGTCTTCGTCATGCTCAACCTGCCAAAACAAAAATAACTATAAATCATTATGATGAACAGGAATATTATTGACCAGAGACTTCTTATACAGTGCTCATATTACCTCAACATGAATCTTCCCTTTCCGCTTCCTGCTGAGAGCATCCATTGCTTTGGTTGCTGCGTCGTGTTCGGGTAATTTCCTCTTCCCAGTAGTCTGCTTAGACAAATCCTCTTCATCTGCATGTACATGATATAAATAATCGCAATAGTTTTGACTTTTGACAATGGATCTCTCACTATAAAGATAAGCAGCATTGGATCTTATACTTTCCTTCTGTAAAAGATAGAGAAATTTGTATAGAGCACATGATCGGAACTCAGATCGTGATTCAGAACCTCAACAACTTCCAGTAATTACCTTGCATTGCCAAGGAACGGGTGCACCTGCATTTGACTTGTCCATCCCTATCTAAACAACATAATGCCCGCTCAAATATCCCCACTCCCATGTGTTTCCCTGTCCAACAGCATTTACCTTGCGTGAAGGGGTTACTAGGGATCTAGGATCCCTTTTTTTAGATAGAATGGGAGAGAGAGAAAGAGAGACAGAGAGATCCTGTTGTGATAGGGCGCCCCTCAGCGCGGTTCAGATCATGACATTGTTGTTATTCCCTCCTAATGAAAGGTTCCATTTATATAAAATAGTAAAAATACTTGCTTAGTCCGCCCTCATCCCCATGCCCTATAATAAGATCCAGTCTCATGTGACACCTGACCTCGAGTAACCAACGGGCACAACGACCGGCGGCGGTTCTTAACCATGAGGTCATTAATTTTAGAGTAAATTACAAAAAATCCCTGAACTATACACCTAATTTCAATGTCATACCTGAACATTAAAACGTAACAATGTGGTACCCGAACTTTCAAAATTGTCTCAATGTGGTCCATGACTATTGAAATTTAAGGTTAAAATGACGAAATAATCAACTAAATTCCTATGGTGAAGGACCACATTGAGACAAAATTGAAAGTTCGGGTACCACATTGTTACTTTTTAATGTTCAGGTATGACATTGAAATCAGGTGTATAGTTCAGGGACTTTTTTAGTAATTTACTCTTAATTTTATAAGCATCCTGCATCTCCTACTTGATCGAAGTGGTCAAGTCCCCCACACTCCCACTACTCATGTAGTATATGCTTGAAGATGTTTTCGATAAGGATCACCATTTATTAATACATCTCGATTGACTCGTACATTCCTGAGTCTCATTAAACAAACATGTTTAATATAGGTGAACGTTGTTATTTCCTTGGTTAGAAAGTCAACTAACATGTTTCTTGGCAACACTTGATTATCATAATACATTTCAAGTAGTTAAACAACTCAATGGTTAAGTTTTCAAGAATTAAACCAAACATCATCACTAGTAGTCATGCTATATGCAATATATTATGTCCCATGCGTATGTCTAGATACATATCCTTGTTTTGGAACCGTGAGGTCATTAATTGTATAGCCGCTCTACATCTCCCACTTGATCGAAGTAGTCAAGTCCCTACACTCCCACTATCCGTGTAGTGTATGCTTGAAGATATTTTATACAAGGATCACCATTCACTAATCCTTCTCGGTTGACTTGTACATTCTCGAGTCAAATTAAACAAACATGTTTAATGTATGTGCATGTTGTTATTTCCTTAATTACGAAATCAACTAACATTTTTCTTGTAGGCATATATATTGTCGTAATTTCTAGTTTCGCCACTATATCTTGTATATAGTGGTATTAAATATAAATATGCTTTTCTTAGAATTATTAGCTACGTCATTGATCAAGCTTATTGCAGCTTGATTATCAAAATACATTCCAAGTAGTGGACCAATTTAATGGTTAAATTTTCAAGAAAATGTTTAATCCAATAGCATCACCGGAAGTCATGCTATATGCAATGTCTTTTGCCTCATGTGCATATCTAGATTCTTATCCTTGTTTCTTGTTATATCAAAAAACAATTGCTACACCAAACATGAACAAGTAACCAAATGTAGATATCCCATTACCTTAATCCCATTTGTCCTATCCAAGGTTTTAAAAATAGAACCGAACATGTCGGTTCAACCAGTTAAATCAAGAACCAGAAGAATAACGATCCAACCACCCGATTTTTATTCAGAAAATAAAACCCGTCAAAAATAATCAAAACCCGGTTGAAGCAATTGAACCAAACCATTGGAGCAACCATCCATTTATGACAAAACATAATTTCAAATAATTTTAAAAAATGTGAACCTTTAGAAATTATTCATAATCCAATCTCATTCTACCACATAGTATAGTACTCATTTATCCCTTCTCCTTCTATATATGCCAATGACACGTAATCGCATGTCCCTTCCTGACATACGAGCATTGTCTCTCTTCCCACATTGTGCATGAGGTTGTCTACTTCAAACAAAAACAAACGAAGAAGACATTGTAATAGTCATACTATGAGAATCAATAAATTAACAATACTTGTCATTAATTAGAGTTTAAATAGTTTTAAAATTGTTAATTTTATACATCACATATATGTATTTATATGAATTTTACAATATGTTTGTTATGCCCCTTTGAATTTTTCTAATAAGTTTTATAGCCCTAACATTTTAGCAATTTCAACTGTCCTCCAAAATTCTTAATAAATTCACAGTATCATCCTTATGTTATATAATATGGGAACACAAGTGTACTAATAAAAGGTCACTACTATTCATTTTGTAAAAATATAGGGGCTCTCATATAATTGTAAAAAAAATATAGCTATAAGTTTTATTGGAAAAAACTTGGAAGGACATGTGTACAAACTCTCTAAAAATATGGTGTAGCATTTTTATGTTTATTTTTATGATATACCGGTCTAACTCGATTTAACAAGGATGAATCATATAAACCAAACCAAAAATACAATAGTTCAATATTTTCAATTTTTATGAATTATTAGCTTCATCATCGGCTCAACCGGCCAGTCCCAATGGTCTGACCATAAAAATCAAAAATTAATACCTATCTGGTTTGATATCCGATTCGATTTGTAAAACCTCGATCCTATCACCTCATGCAATCCAACTTGATACACCAATTTTAGAAGTACAGTTCCTTGCATATTCATTAAATCCTTTTTAGAGCTTCCCAATATGTTTTTTTAGTCAAAGCATCACAATATGTTGGCCCAGAATTACTTCAACATCTACTACCTAAGTTTACGAGATAAGCCACGTTAGACTGAATACATATCATTGCATGCATATTGAACATCTAAAGATTTCTACTCGTTTCCATGGCATTGAGTCTTATTGGATCTCTTTCCAATCATTAGTGATGTAGGCAGGAGTGTTATTTTGTATCTAAAAATTTCTTCAATACTTTATGCAGTATTTTCTTTACTTGAATGCCATTGGATCCTTGTCTCTTATTATTTGAATTCCTAGAACATAGGATGACTCGTCTACGTCCTTCCTCCCAAATTCATTGCTCAGTTTTTCTTTTATTTCATTAAGCATTATTATGTCATTAACCGCAAGTAGGATGCCATCAGCATACAATGACATAAATGCATATTGGCCTCAACTCTTCATGATATATACACAATTATATAATCTATTTGCAACGAAATCAAATTGGATAATTTCTCATGAAAAATTAAATACCATTGTGGTGAAGATTGTTTCAAGCCAAATAATTTCTTAATTTGTTTACTATTTTGGCCTAACCATTTACGTGAAAACCATCATATTATCATGCGTGTGTGTCTTCTCTTAATTCTCCATTAAGGAAAATTATCTTCGCTAATTCCAACTACATAAATACGGCTATAACTAAGATCATCCATATGGATACAAACTTGGTAATCGAAGAGTAGGTTTACTCAAAGTTTATTTTAACTTTCCGATGATTAGCTTTGTCAACTAATTTTGTTGTGTATTTATCAATAGTATGTCAACTTGATATTTTTTCTTGAATGGTCACTTACATCCTATGCATCACCTACCTTCTCACAAATTACATAGCTCTCGTAGATCATCTCGCTTAATCGAGTCCACCCCATCCTAATAGCGAAAGTCCATGATTCCAGATCATTTAAAGCCATTGTTTACCAAAGGATATGGAATTTGCATAATCCACTACTTCCTCAGCCATTGCTTACCAAAGAATATGGAATTTGTATAATCCACTACTTCCTCATCTATGGTGTAACATGATGCCTCATATTCATAGAAATAGCAATCTTTCATCTATGCAGGTTGTGTTCTGAGCCTCTTGTTGCCGATTATACCCATGGATTATGTAGGTTCAATGATTTCCTCTAAAGAATCATTATTATTCATAGTTCCATTTCTATATATGAATAATTAGTATGAATTCATGTCTTATATACAAGTCATCTTCATTATCTTGCAAGACAATTAAAGGATTTTGGTTCCTCTATTTCATGCCCCTTCTCTTCACGATTTTCAAAAAAAGATTGCATCGCAACTTTTGATGGGATCTTTTGACTCATGGAAGAACCTATACCATTTAGAATGTTCATTGTATCCGATGAATGTGCACTTGAATATCTCGAAGTCTAGCTTTCACTAAGCTAACTCGATATGAAGACATATGCAACACGTTCTCATTTTCGGATATGAGCCAAGTCGGGTTTCCTATCATTCCAAATTTCATATAATGTTAATTCTGCATACTTAGTGAAATTTGTTACATATGTTGTTACCAGTCAACAATGCTTCTTCCTAAAATTTCTTTGAGAGACATGAGTGTGACCAGATATACCTTATCGCATTGACATGTGTTTAATTCTTTATTTTGACTGCAACATTTTATTGTGGCGCATAATGAATCTTAATAAACCTATAAAAGATTGCTTGAATGCAGTATTCCTCAAAATCCTTTAAGTATATTATCCACTTATATCAGTTTTAAGTCTTAATTGATTTTCTTAATTTTGTCTTCATTTATATCTTGTCTCTTGAATATTACAAAAGCCTTTGCATTTCTTTATAAAGATATACGTAGGAAAACTTTGAGTGATAATTAGAGAATGTTAAGTATATTCCTATATGTACAAACACTAAGTGGTCCACATATATCCGAATGGATCGAAAACCCAATAATTCAATCAACCGATCTCTTATTAAGAAAGGTTTTTTAATAATTTATTGAGAAATGTTTTCTCATCACTTTTCCAATCAGACAATGTTTAATTTTAGGAAAAAGATTGGCTTTAATTATTTGATTTAAATACAAGTTTCCTGGATACCTCAGGCTCATGTGCCACAATCATAATCACACAAATAACACAAAGAATGCTCGAAAACTGCATTCATTGAGTCACTTGAACTTATTACATGAAGACAGAATAAATAGAACATACTCGAGTATAAACTTTCTCGTGGCATAAACCTTTTAATTCTTTCCAATTGCTACATGTTTATTATAAAAATGAACTTCAAAATCATTCTTGAGCAGAATGGGGACACATGAGGTTCCAGTATATACATCAAGCGTATACTACATCCTGAAGTACCATAGAACTATCGTCTAAGACGAGCCTATATATTCCAACACATTCCATATCCAAGTAGGTGTTGATCTCTATGAAGCTCGTTTCTTCCCCTTTCAACAACTCGGTATGGTCCACTAGCTCCTCCTTCATCTTGCCAATGTAACAGGTTACATTAGGGTTAATCTGTTACCGGTCACTATCAGGGTCTGCATAGTTACATTCCATGACAGTCGTAAATTCAATTTTTTTTGCTTGTTAAAAGGTGTTTTATAATCTCCATGCTTTTTTGCTGAGGCGATTGACTTTAAATGATCATATTTGCCATAATCGTGCCAGGAATAACGTGGGCATTTCCCCCCTTTTCCCTTAAAGTGTGCCTTAGAATGTCCTAGTCTTTCCTTGGACTTGGAGTACACCACATTTACTTTATCATCTTCCTCAATGTCAAAGTTCTAGCATGTCTATCTTTGCTTATAGAGATCATGTTCAATTGTCAATTCTACATGTAGGTCCATCACACTTTAAGCGTGAGATTCACTTCTAAAGATGCGATGACCATGTAGAGAGACCGTGGAGGCTTCTTAGGACAATCATTATTTGCACTCTCTCCTAAATCGTGCATTCAACAATTGCTAAGTATTTGACTATCACGGTCATCTTATTCATGTGCTATAGGACGTTTTTAAATTCCTTCATTCTACACAATGTGTCTTGTGTATAAGAAACTGGAGATCCGCTACCGATTTGGAGTGATATTTGTCCTTCACCAACTATCCAAAACTTGTGTGCCGATTTGCAAGTCCCGAAGATCCTTATCATATTTAGCTCCATGCGGGCCGACATAAAACTCCAAACTAATTTGTTGAAATAAATAAATGTGGAAGCGATCGCTAATCAGAGACAAAAACCAAACATAAATATAGTGTTTTACATGGAACCCTATTCCATGAGGGAGCGAGATGAAACCAGAGGAGAAGGCCTCAAAGGGCCAAATCATCAAATTGCAATCTCCCAATGAGCACATAGGGTGTGGGATTTTTTATATAGCCCCATAGATAGACCGGAGTCCCATCGCTCATCCATGTGAGAATAAACATGAGCGGGAGTAATTGGATCTTGGAGAGATTCAATTACTCATCTATTATATACTTCAACACCCCCCCCCCTCATGATGGAGCTGAGAAAGCTACAGTTCGTAAAAAAAAGAAAATGTACACAACTCATCTTCACTTGATACATCTGAGAGAGATGGGAATAGACACCCTATTTAAAGAATCGTTGTTGGTAGAAGACATCGCTTGACAATGGGTATGCGACTTTTAGGTTATCGAGAAAGAGCCTTAGTCGTGCATGTAGTTGTCGTTGCGATACCAGGTTGTGTCTGGAAAAGAGTCGTCGTATAAGAAGAAAGTCCAACACAGAGTAGTAGTCGGGGATAGAGACACCTAAACAAAGTAGTCGATGCTCGATGAAGACAGTTGATAGCAGTAGCAGTCTGGATTGTTGATCTTCCAGTAATGGACGGGCAGTAGAAGTCGTGTAGAAACATCACAAGAAGAAGAATGTATGTCCTGCTCGCACTCCCCATTTCTCCCATACTTGATATAATAAAGAATGTGGAAGATCAAGTTAGGAGAAGCAATAAATAACATGGATTTTTTCCCTTTCTTATGCTCCTCTTTTTTCCTTTTTGTATAAATCGTTTTTTCGTAGTCGTCTCTTTTTTCACTTCATACGATTTTTGTACGACCACCTTTTAAAATAAAAAGAAAATGGAACCGAGCATGTTAGACCAAAGAACAGAGACCTCCATCTTTTTCTCATATTGCAACCCATCTTTGAACCTGAACTAATTTCCCTCTCTTTTTTAAGTTGTGGCCCATACATCAACCAATGGACCCAACTAATCTTTTTTTCAGCAAATCACGTTGTCTTTTTTAAATATGTTGAGCCCCCCTTCTTTTAATGCAGGAGACCACGCCGATTTAAGTAAAAGGAGTGCCGGGGACCTTTTATTCCACATCACCCGCACCTTAGGGTTCCCCTTGTGGGAACCCATCTCCCATGGCATGGGGCTCAGATCACCACCCCCTGGGTGCGAGAACCTCCACCTTTGCACCTCCATCAACGCCTCCTGGAGCGAGGGCTTTGGTAGCACCGCAAGAGATGATGCCGTAGAATGCGGTCGAGGCTCCCCCTTGGATGTTCTTGTGAAGGAAGGTGGAGATGTGCCACAGCATACCATCTAGATATGATTTCCGTGTCGCCTTGGGGATGGAGATGCGCTCGCATAGAGGAGCACCTCCAGGTGCTCACTAGAGGGTGAGCCACTGCTTGGAGGGTGGGATACGATGCTCTGATATCGACTGTAGTTGTTCACCATTGACTGCTTGGTGGGGCTAATGTCGTCGTCTCTGTTGTTGTGGTTGAAGGCTCTTGTCTTCTTCTTTGGGATTGCGGCCAGCGAACAATAGAGCTTCTGTAAACCCTTTAATCTCTTGCTCTTGTTGGTTTCGTCAGTAGTTAGGTGTTGGGCCTTAGCGTTGTTAGCTTGTAGATTAGGGCTCCATCAAGAATCTAAGAACAAATTGATCTTATGCATAGAGATCTGGACTAGAGATGGTGTCGATATGGAGATGACAGGCCCGTTGCTAGAAGGTATGAACCTAGGGTTTCATGAACTGAACAAACCCTAAGGTTTCAACAAAAAACCCTATTCTTGTATTTAAATGAAGTTCTTCCTGGAGCACCTGCAGCTGAAGATGGGAGAAGAAAGCATGGATGTTGCCAATATTAGGGCCCTAGGAACCCTAGAGAATTACCTCAAATGTTGGCGATAGACTTCCATAACATAACAAGATCATGTAATGATATTTGAATCAAAATTAAATCTCCCAAAATCGACTTGCTCTTATACCATGTTGAAATACAAATGCGGAAGCAAAATCGGAACACGAACGAACAAAGAAAAGAAATATAAAACATGGAACACTCGGGTTTTACATGGAACCCTACTCCGTGAGGGAGCAGGATGAAACCACGGGAGAAAGCCTCAAAGGATCGGATCGTCTATTACAATCTCTAAATGAGTACAGGGGTATGGGGTTTCTTATACACCCTAACAGACAAACCGGGTCCCATCGCTCATCCATTTGGGGCTTAACACGAGTGAGGGTAATTGGATCTTGAAGAGATCCAATTACCCATCTATTACATACTTCAACACTAGTATATACTTTCTCCCATATTACGATACATGATTTCCTCCATTATTAGATTTTCAGATAGAGCGTGATTTATCTATTACGTAGTGAAAGTTATTATATAACAATAAACAAGCCAAAGTATATTTTCCAACTCCATAAATCGTACATACCAGTAAGGTACTTAATTTTTCCAAGCTCAGCAGTAATTATTCTTGTCATTTTACATCTGATGTAGTTATAGGGTTTTTGGAAACAAATGAGCAGCGACCGAGGCGGCTTTTGAGAATAGAGATTGGTAGTGGGCGATTAGAAGGGTGTCTCCAAAACGATTGGCAATGACAGTCGATTAGGATCAAAGCTGCTTTGGTACCATGTGAAGACGTAACATAAGATCCTTTTTGAGAGAAGGATGTGCACCCGAAATTAGTACATTAGAGAAACTTATACTTCTAACGTACAAGATCTACATAATAAGAGACCACAACAAAAACATCTCCTTGGCAATTCTAAATATCATTGTGCAACTACCAGCATTACAGAAGTTTGTACTCGTCATTCAGTCAGAGGGGTCACTGAATAAAGAATATTCAGCACTCTACAAACTATTCAAAATTTGCACAGCATATTTAGTATTGATCCCGTGGTTTCCTCAACAAATTAATTTCGTGTTTTCGGTAATTCCACCATCATTGATTTATTCCAGCATTTAATCTCATATAGCGATGGACAATACTGATAGTCAATCCAGTATTATGTGTTTTATTCCATGTGAACTTTCCTATATCAGGAAGCACAAACTCAATAAACTAAACTTCTTTCCAGACAAGAACAATACATTCAGACTCAACTCATTTCCAAGAACCATTTTTGCATCCCATTCCAAACACATAACAAATCAAACTAAAAATCAGAACCCCAACATGAGATAAAATTTCCACACAAGCCCCGCCACCATTCACTAAAATCGCATAAAACCAAACTAAAGATCGGAACCCACGAACCAAAGCATGTAGAGGAGCACACAGGCATACCTCAAAAGAGGAAGGAAGAGACTGCGCGGTGAGGCGATGGGAGGAGGAACAGAGGCGGCTAAGGAGGATCAGAACTGATGTTGCAGGCCTTCTAGGGTTTTCCGTGTTAGAGGAGGCACGAAGCAGAGAATCGTGTGAAAGGGTTCATCGTGGGTTCTTGATGCAATTATTTCCAAATTGATAGGGCAGCCTGAATTGAAGAAAAGGCTGATTTGGAGATTTTTCAAATTAGGGATTTTCATTCCTAATTAGTTATTTTAATTAGCTTGTTTATTTTATCTAAATAAATTGAGATTGTAATCTCAACTTTTTTTGGTAGATAAAATTAGTTAAGAGTCAATTAGAATCAGTTAGAGTCAATTAGGATCAATTAGGATTTTATTTGAATTCGAATTTATTTCTAATTTTGTAATTCCTTCCCTCCTATATAAAGGGGTTGGTAGTCTATTGTAAGGGACAATTCAGATTATATGAAAATTGAGTTTAATCTCTCTTTGTATCTATCTCTCCCTCGGCGCGATCTTCGCAGTTCCTATCCAAATTCCCGCGTAACTGGCACGTTATTCTCTATCTCCTTCCCCTCTCTAAATTTCTTCCACCAAAATTTATATTTTTCCACCGTTGGATTTTTTATTTGCATCATTTCGTATCAAAGCGAATCTATTTGATGAAGGTTTATTTGATACAACTATTGTACAAGAAGATGACGAAGGCTCGGGCCATTTATTTGACGAAAGTCTCTACGAGGAAGAACACAAAATCAACGATTTATCAGTACTTAAAACTGCTGAGCCAGCGGGTCCCCATCCTCTACTCCCGCCAACTCCAACGCAACACCATCCTCAGAAAGCTCAAAACCTCCAAATCCGCAACCAAAGCAGGTCCTATCTGTGCAACAGGGACCGTCGTCGCTGGCAACCTCCAAGTTTATACGCTCGGCCCCTCCCAATCCCACGCGCCAGCACCGCGGGTCGAGCCTGCCGTCACAGCTCCATGCGACGCCCGCGCCGCCAGCAGCTTCCACCTCTACGTCGCCTTCATTTGCGTCACCCTCCATCGCGTTGTTGCTTTCATCCTCATAAATCGGCTCGCCCCCACCAGTGGCCTCCCTTCTCAGACCGTTGCCGGCAATTCCGTAATACCCCCCCCCCACGCCCCCGACGACCCACCCCCAACACACAATGAGTGCGCAGCTCCTCCCAACCCCGCATCCTCGATCAAGCTGGTCGTCGCCGCTCCACGCGTCGGCTATTGCTTCCCCTTTGGTATCGTCGTCGACGATATTTGAAGGGAACAAAAATCCTAACGAGGGGTTCAATAGGATCCCCTGAAAGTAGGGATGAGATATTTTGGAAATATTACAAGCATCCCCCCTCACAAGAGAATTTATCTAAAGGGTCAATTGAAGACCAAATTATGTTATTGGTATATTTTAAGTGAAGGGGTAGAACATTTGCAGCCATTCCCCTCGGTGGAAAGAAATTATAAATGTAACATGGAAAAGGATCAAAATAAGGTTATCTACTCTACCAATCCAGATGAAATACTCCACTGGCGGAACGACGATCGGGCAATTCGTCATAAGACGAATTTTTCAAGCGGAGGAGAATTGATGCAATTATTTCCAAATTGATAAGGCAACCCGAATTGAAGAAAAGGTTGATTTGGAAATTTTTTAAATTAGGGATTTTCATTCCTAATTAGTTATTTTAATTAGTTTGTTTATTTTATCTAAATAAATTGAGATTGCAATCTCAACTTTTTTTGGAAGATAAAATTAGTTAAGAGTCAATTAGAATTAGTTAGAGTCAATTAGGAACAATTAGGATTTTATTTGAATTCGAATTTATTTCTAATTTTGTAATTCATCCACTCCTATATAAAGGGGTTGGTAGTCTATTGTAAGGGACAGTTCAGATTATATGAAAATTGAGTTTTATCCCCCTTTATATCTATCTCTCCCTCGACGCGATCTTCGCAGTTCCTCTCCAAATTCCTGCGCAACCGACGTGTTATTCTCTATCTCCTTCCCCTCTCTAAATTTCTTCCACCAAAATTAAATATTCCACATTTGCAAAGTTTTATTTGCACCAATTGGTATCAGAGCATGGAAACGGAATCGTTCTCATGATTCGACGATCTTGTCGCATATTGGCGTTTGCAGTTCGATCTAAGTTGCATATCTCATGGCCCGCACGCTCGTTCGCGGCAACGACTGTTCAAGAAGCGTCTTATAGCATCCCTGAAAGTCCAAGCATGGTTGGACACAACCATCGATGAAGATTCGCTCGACAACGACAAAATTCAGATCACTATCGTTGCTGCGCAACCCACTTTTGAGCAAGAAACGGAAGGTACTTTCAATTTCGAAGAAAATTCTACTATTACAAATGTTGTCCAGCACCACTATGAAGACACGGGGCCAATATTCGACGAAGATGTGGACGAGGAATACGAAAACCTCGATTTTTTGACAATCAACGTTGCTGTCCAGGAAACAAAAAATGCAAAAAATAAAGATCTGGGGCCCATATATGATGAGGATCTTCGCAGATGAAAGATACAAAATCCACGATCTCTTCTCATTCAAAGGGCTGTCCATGAAAGAAGAAAGGCCATTTGTGTTGCATTCCAGGAGTCTTTGGCCTCACCATCGCCATGGTCAACTACGCTAGGTTCGACTGTAGCACTATCACAGGACAAGCGGGCATTACCGCCATCCCTATATGCACCCTCGGCTCCGCCCGACGAGCCAGGCCGGCTTCCCCGAAGCCAACGCGGAGTTAGCGGAAGCCTGAAACCCCGACACCACCGAGCGCGCGCCAACCACGACCGACACCGATGCTGCCAACGCCGCCCCTATCGCCCAGGATTCTGCCTATGGGGTAGGGATTTAGCGAGAGAAAGTCCTTGCGCGTCACTATAGGGGTCGGGTCCAGTACCTATGTTTGGCTGATGCTGGTTTACTACCGCCGCGCGCATGCCAGACGCAATCGCCATCGCGCACACCTCAGATGTAGCTGTCACCAACACCTTCACTCCCGACGGCGGCACCGCATCTGGCCCCTCGATTCAGACCGCCTTGGCATCATCGCTGCCGGAGAACCAGCCCAGCCCCATGAGCCAGCGCCCCAGGTCGAACGCGCCGTCGCCGATCCACACGACCCCCACGCCGCCATCAGCTCCCGTCGCGACATCGTCGACACCACCACACGCGTCGGCGTCGCCCTCGACCCCGGTGGCTTTCATCCTGCCACCGCCACCCTTGCGTGACTCCTCGTCACCCGCACGAAGTTCGACGTCGCCGATTGTACGACCTTCATTTGCGTTGTCGTCGGTGCGTTGCCTTCGATCGTGTCGTCAGGAGAGAAAGCGAAGCCTTAACCCTAGGGCTCAACGTCGCCTAAGATGAGGGGAAGGAGGAGTCCCGCGCGAATCTCCTAATTTCTCCCCCGCATACAATCAATCCCGTGGAAATAAGGCTTGGGATCTGATTTGGACTATTTGCAGTAAGGCACCTCCTTGCAAAATTTTTTATATAAAGTCCAAAGGGAAGAGTTTTTCCAACGAAATTTGTTTAAGTAAAGAGGTAGAAACTTTGCGCATGCACCCCCTGGAGCGAGATTATTTGAAAAAGGGTGCTGAGAGCAATAATTTAAAGCAACTTCCTCCTCCAATTAGGGCTAGGAATGTAAGATTTGCCTATAAAAGGACCCTACGGGTTATGACATTACCCACATCTCCTCTCATTCTAGGCTTGTGCCGCACATTTGTTATGGATTCTCCGAAGGCTACGATGTTCATGCCTCGTCTATTTTTCAATCACCACAATAAGGGGACAAAGCTCGTGGAGACGCCCTTTGCGCCACATATGTTCTTCCAACATGAGGTTGACGACTCCGGCCACCACACCAAAACCATCTGGGTTCCACCATTTGCTCCACATCTATTCTTCCAAGAGGCGAACAAGAAAGTTGACATCAAATCGTCAAGCTTCGAAGATAAAGCAATTCGTCAGGAGACGAATTTTCAAACGGAGGAGAATTGATGCAGCACGAAACTGATAAATATGGTCCCAGTTTTATTATTAATTAGAGTCTAATTTTATTTACGTTTATTCGAGTTGTTGAAATTTTATTTAAATAAAAGAGATCGTGTGTGATCCCCAAAATTAGTTACTTAATTTTAAATATGAATTTCGAATTTTGAATTAGAGTCAAATTAGGATAGAGGTAGATTTGAATTTTGATTCAAATCTATTAGAGTCCATTAGGATCGAGTGGGATTTTAAATTTGATTCCCTTTCTATTTTGTAATTACACCCCTCTTATATAAAGGAGTTGGTAGCCTATTGTAAGAGTCAGTTCAGATTATATGAAAAATCGAGTTTATCTCATTATCTCTCTTTATCTCTCTCTCTCGTTATTTTCTCCCTCGACGCTATCTACGCGCTCTTCTTCCTTGAATCTCGCGCAACCGTCGTGCATTCTCTCCTTCGCCTCTCCAAATTATTCTTCCATCAAATTTTCACCATCAATAATTATTTTTCCGTCGACGCAAATTCCTATTTGCATCAGTTCTCTCCCAAATTCCCAATTGCTTAGTCGGATAATCAGATCCATAAACAGACCCAATTAAATGGGATAACCAGGAACCAACCCGGAACTGCACAAATTCCGCATATGTGGATGCCTAGGCAGTATATGCGATCCGATTAGGCCTTGGATCTGCATATGGACTGCATATTAAGTATGAGCTTCAAGAAGGGGACTGAATACACATGCCGTCGCACAGACATCATTTCTGAACACTGTCTGAAGGTCATCCTACAGATTCTCAGTTGAGGAAGCCTCAACTTAGCCTCATCCAAGGATCGGGTCAAAATCACTATGCCAGATCTAGATCCCATCACCTCATCTGTCAAATTTAACATATCACAATTCCACCATCCAAGCAGCCCCCTACCAGTTGTCCACACCGCGCCCAATGCCATGAACTCCATTAAGAAGGGTCACAGAATCGGCCTCCAAAAGGTCTGATCCTAAGAATTTAATCTTCGTCTCTAGGAGACAAGCCATATCCATTTGCATGAACTAATCAGCAAGCCAACTACCACCCTATTCCTAATGCTCATCCAAGCCCCTCACGTTCTAAGAAACATCCATCATTGAGCAATAGATGGGCATACATCAGCTAATTTATACGCAACTCGAAACCAATGCATGGTAACTCCCCAACCATGTTGGAAGCAGCATTTTTTGCCTTCCACTTCTTCCACCAATACGACATCATGAACCAATTAAGAGTTGGCTTCCTTAGCCTATCCTTCCTCGTTCATCATTGGCATCAAGATCTTGGAGGCATCATATATCGCTTGTTTCAACCAACCAGTGTTCACTAAATCAGCCGCACGGGTCGCATATGCGGCCGCATATGCCCGCGTGTAGACCGCACCGATTACTTGAATCAGTGCATTATGTGCCCTCCCCGCATATGCAGCCCGCATATGCCCAGCATATGCCCTGCATATCCCGCATATGCCCCGCATACTGCTCCAGCAGCTCCAACTTTTCAATCTTCTCATTCAGGTCCTTAATTATTTAACACTGCCTCTTCATTCAATTGTTAGAATATGACATGCATTTCTATACAATTGCAAATTGCAATGCATTATACCATTATGTATATGCAATGTTTTATGTTTTTCTCATGTATTATTTTCACGAGTATATGTAATGTATCGTCGAATATATTTTATATATGTCGATTGAGGTTTTGCTCATGTAGTGCATGTATGTGTATTGAAGTTTTGTTATTACGAATCATATAATGTAAAGTTTTTATGGTAAATATTTTTTTATGATTAAATATGAGGCAATTAAAAGCATATATGCGCACCCATCTAACATGAACCGTTTTTCTTAGATCTTCTTTAACTCCACTTAGATACATAACTTCAGTGGTAATGTTATTCATAGATTTTTTTGTTTTAAAATTAAAAATTAGAAAACCGCTTAGAACCGCATATACCCCGCATATGCCCCCGCATACCGCTTAATCAGTATTCGGTGACCAGTCCGAACACATACGCATACCGCTTTCCTGAACCTTGCCGACATGTCAAGTTTCCTCTCTTGAGAGAGAGAACAAAAAGTGACTCATGAGGACAACTCATAAGATCAAGCTCCTCTGAGTACATCATCATGATCCCTCGAGACACTTCAAAGTTTCTAATGATTGCATGGAAAGTCGTCCTCACCCTCGAGATCAACCCTTAGGTCACTTGTTCCACATGAGCGTGGAAAGAGAATAGAGGAGCATCTTTGCCTTTAGGCGCAGCCGGTGAACATCGAAAGGACTTGTGAATTTCTGATGGTTGTTGTGAATCGCCCTTCGACCTGGAAGATGCCTACGATCAGGCTCTAAAGTTGTTGTCATACTACGTCGAACACCAGGAGCAAAACTCGGGTCAAAAGCCAAAGCTAAATCCATTTAAAGAGGAGGATTGGATGCCCCAGTGAGAATCGACCCAATCCAAGTTTTAGTCAAGTCTCAAGCCCAACACGAATCGACTCCAACCCCACCCCTTGATTGTATCTTAGCACCTTCCATCTTAAAAGTGTGGTTCAAGATATCGCAATATGTTGACGATATATCGATGATAAATTGATATCGACGAGATGGAGGTATCGATATCTATATGTATACCTTTTACCAGGATATCGACCAATATCTCATGAGATATCGACGATATACGACATATCGAGCTATATCGCTCGAAATTGATGGGTTTCAATACAAACTTTCTTGGATATCGACCGATATCATTGATATTTCGCCAAAATCTATGTATATCAATATATTACCCATGTGAGCTAGATTTCACTGCTTATCTAGTTACACCCGGTGGTAAAATATATAATAATTTATATATTTTATCTCGGGTCAAGGGCACTGCCCCCGCAATGGGAGTGCACCTGCTCCCCCTAACACCCCACATGCTCGAAGATCAAGCGACGAGAAGCCCATCTGGTAGGGTATGGTGCGAGTCGTGCGACCGATTGGGTTGCATATGAAGATTCTTCAACTTGGGGGGCTTCACCCTCCTTTTGGTAATAGAGATGAAATAACTCGAAGATCAAGTTAGAATCACATATCTAGAATATATTCCAATTGGTATTAGTGACTATTAGTAATATAGTGATCCAAAATCATAGACTCATGACATAGTCAATATTAATTTTCTTTAGTTCGGTTAGAAAAACTTTGTTTGAAATTGGTTTTAATTCATCTTCGTCCATCACAAATACTATTATTGTGAATTATGTTCTTTAAGAATTATATGCTATTACGTGCATTTGCTTGTTCGTTTAATTGTCGATATAGGTCAACATTTTATATGTGCATAATATGAGATGTAATATAAAGATAATATGATAAATACATGTCATTTATGTCTATAAGTTGTTATTGTTTGAATTTCATCATTCCCTTTCTAATATCTCACAGCAGGCAACGATTAACAGTCAGCACTGACCTCCAGCGATATGTGAGACATAATGTGTTGGTGTGCTAAATACATCCATTGTTGCATATAAGTGTGTATTTGTATGTTACTTGTTGTTTTAAGAACTAGGATGATCTCGGTTCGTGAAAAATTGCTTTTTTATGCAATTTCCAATATTTCGATCGATGTCGTCGATATATCCTGATATATCCCTTTTTGGGATGACGAATACGATATCGATATTGATATTTTGAGCCTTCATTAAAAGAGGGAATGTCATTCAATGCTAACTTAAAGGACTTGACCCCAAAAGAACCCCCACCAAGTCCCTTAAAGCTCACCCCTTCGAACCTATGAATCATTACATGAAAATTATGTAATGGCAAATGTCCTGCCGAGAAATCTAGAATCTATCTCTGACCTTTAGCCGATGTTGTCGCAGACACTGTCGCCATTATGGGGGGGAGAGCAATCTTAAGAACGAAAGAGGCTCGTCCTACCCAGAGGATGATTGTACAAGGCACTTGTAGCAGAGAACTACAAAGCTCATCAAATACTTCCATTGGTTGCCCCAGCTACCCAGAGGATGTTGTCGCGAGCACTGCCACCATTATTGGGGGGAGAGCAATCTTAAGAACGAAAGAGGCTCGTCCTACCCAAAGGATGATTGTACAAGGCACTTGTAGTGGAGAACCACAAAGCTCATCAACTACCTCCATTGATTGCCCCAACTACAACCCTCTCCCAATTGGTAAAAGGGACTCATGATGATTTAAAAAGCCTTTATCTCAAGGGTATACCCTTTATAAAGACCAACCATCGAGATCAATGACTTGATGATCCATCCCATAAGGAGCAAGGTTCGAAATATCGATATCTCGATCGGTCTTAAAAGGAATATATTGGGGATATCGACGATATCAGTGGAAATTTTGGAAAGGGCATAAAAAAGTAATTTTTTCGCAAATTAAGATCATCCTGGTTCTTAAAATCAAAAATAACATCCAAATGGACATTTATATGCAAGAATGGGATGTACTAAGCAAATCAATACACATTATACTATACATATCATCGTTGTTAATGCTAATTGTTGACTGATGACTGCTGAGATCTATTCGAAAGGAAACAGTGATCAAATAATAACTTAGTGACATCAAGGAGGTATATTTTAGCACATTAAATATACATTACATCGCATATTATACGTAAACAAAATGCCAAGCTATATCGGATATTATTTGAAAAAGCAAATGAGCACAATAACATATATGTATGCATGTATTCCTTAATCAGCTCTAGAGTTGTTTCATCTCCATCGCCAAAAGGGGACAAAGCTCCTCGTTCGAAAAAGGGTTCATAATGTTTTTTAATGTCGAGAGTAGATAAAAAAGCAAAATGCTAAACAAATAGATCAAAAATTAAAAGTGGGTAATATTGAGCAATATCAGCCCCATATTGATGGTATCAGTCGATAATCGATATTCGAGAAATCTTTATTAAAATCTTCAATTTCTGACAGATGTGAGATGAATTGTCGATATCTCGTGACATATCCTAGAATTCGATATACACTTGAATATCAAAACCATGTCGATATTTTGGAATGTTTAAAAGAAACAAAAAATCTAGAATAATAATGAATAAATTGAAAAGCTCTAAAAAACATATCCCTAAGATATTAATAAATAGTAGAAACCATATCCTGACATTAGAAAAACTCAAGAACAAGTAATAGAGCATGAAATATACGAAACCCCTAAGAAATCCACCTCTAAATACATTTAAAATTATGAAACACACCTTAAGAAAGTCTTACTAAGGTCAAGAAGTTGTATGCAATAATAGTTCGATATGGCGAGATAAAAAACCGATAACAATGATATCAATCGATATGGGAGAAAGTTGCATTCAAATTTGAAGTTTTGATCGATACCCATTGATATCTCGATATATCAGTGATATATCCTCCGATATCCGGGAAAACGACATACATAGTAGTATCCAAGGTTTTAAAAAGTGTGAGGCGTATCGAGGCGTTTTCCCAGTATGGCCTCGAGGCGTAAGCCTCGAGGCGTATCGAGACGTAAGCCTCGCTCGTGAAAGAAATTTTTCATAAAACATAATAATTAATCGTAGTTACAATTTTCAAGTTCTAGAAATCAAATAGTTATGATTAAATACATAACTCCATGACGGTTCAAGGCTAACATCATGAATTAAACATCCAAGTTTTTATATAACCCTCTTTTTTGGACTCTAAATCTGTAAGGAGTCAAGTAAATATGGTTATGCAAGCACAATAACGGGTAACTCTCCGCAAAATTTAAAGTCTTGGATAAAATTTAACTAAAGGGACTAGATGTAACACAAGAGGCATACTAAAGAATAGAGACATTATATTTAAGGAATCAAAACCCAAATTTTTGTTCATGTTGATTTATAAAGAACATGCATAACAAAGTAAAAATAAGCTTAATACTTTAATAAACTAAAAAAATGCATTTAAGTGAATTGTGAGCTTAAGGACTTGAAAATACTAGTCTGTAAAAGATGAAAAGCCCACAATCAAAAAGAAAAGAAAAAAATATTGTAAAAAAATAAAAAAAAATCAGCACACAAATGAGGCAGCGCCTCGAGGTGCGCCTCATAAGCCTCGAGGCGTACGCCTCACTCAGACTGAATGAGGCTATAGCCTCGAGGCGTTTTTCCAAAGAAAAACGCCTTGAGGCGTACGCCTCAGCGCCTCGAGGCACGTTTTTAAAAACAATGGTAGTATCAATATCGGTTGATATCCGATACCGATATATCGTCGTTATATCCCGATATTTGAATCCTTGGACGACCCCTCTGCACCATAATAAGAAAGTCCTTTGGCACACCACTTTAAAGGAAGAAGTTCATATCCTCCCCCTCAACCCCTCAAATACGCATCAAGCCATCTCCCATCAATGTTGAGTTCTCCACATGTTGCAAAGAAGAATACAACCACTAGAAGTCCCAAGTTTCTGAAGACAGTCAAAGATGACCTTGATAAATGGTGGAGTAACAGATGTAAGGAACTTGTCCTTTACAGTCTGATAACGAGGATATAGGCCGGTGAGAAATATGTAGAGTTGCTAAGCATACCTCTCTAACACATGTTTAGGACAACAGACTGGCTGAAAGATGGCAAGTTCCTCGTAGAGACTATTGAGATGGCAATTGTAGTCTACAAGAGTGGACTCTCCCTGAGATGCAGACCATATCCAGATGTATATGTCAGTGAAACAAGAGTTGGTAGCCTCCTGAGAGTAGGTATGTGCTAGTTCATCCCAATATCCTTTGTGGTGTCCTTGTACAGGAGATTCACCGCAATGCGAGACTCAACAAAGTTGGTCATTCATGTCATGACATGATAGTGGTCCCTGAGCCAGGATGCACAGTCTTTATCGATCTCCTTTAACGGTTCCTTTGTAAGAAAGAAGAAATATTTCCTGGTCGTTGATGAACACCTCGAAGGTCCGAGACCAGAACATGTAGTTATTTATGCCCTTGAGTTCAATAGAAGTCCTCTAAACCATCATAGAAGATGTAGAATACATGGGCTTAGACTCGATAGGAGTCGTGGCCAATGCAATCGGATAGGGAGATTAAGAAGTAGCATTAGGATTTAAGCACGCGTGAGGGCCATGTTTTTCAGCCTAGTCTCACGCACATGAGGGCCACGTAGGAGAAGAAGAGCTCGCAGTGAGGTGTTGGGCCTCACATTGTGAATACGAGCAGAGACATGCGCAATGAAAAGAGGGCCCTAGCCCTGTGCTAGGCCTCACGCGATGAGGTATTGAGGTCCGGAGGAGGAAAGGAGGGGTCGCAGCAAGGTGTTGGGCCTCAAATACCACAAGGCGATGTTGCTAAGGATCTACCGTGACACCAACTTTCATTCGACGATGAAGAAAGGGGCATGCAAGAGGCTAGCGACGGTGCAAGAAATCTGGATTAGAAACTAGGCGCTCGCGCAAAGTCCAATGGAAGTGGAGCAGACTCGCATGAGACTTTGTGGTTGCACACAGAGGAGAACTATTTGGTGGCATAATGGGCCATCACGCATCGGCGACGTGCACAGCGGAAAAGAGAGAAAGGGGTTGACATGTAGTGCTAAGGTTTTGGGTACGAACCTCGGTCTAGGATTGTTCCTCTGATACCATATGGGAAAATAATTAAGAATGAATGGAATAATTTATTCAAGGGATATGTGGTTTCTTATAATGACAAAAATACCTAGATACCAAGTTGTGATAATTACAAAAAAGACCCCAAAGGGTAGCAAGGCTCAATAAAATAAAGAATAAAATAAAGAAAAGATAATCTAATATTTTCAACAATGCTAAATAAATTATATGATTACCAAAAAAATGTTTGCAATCTAGCGATATGCAAAGCAACATAGAGAACTCAAAACACTTACAGGATTCACTAAAGTAGCATTAGATTTCAACCGTTGCACCAAGATTTCGCAACATTTTGTTGATATTTTGCCGACAATTCAACGATACACTTGGGAAAGGGAAAGTAGGTGTGATTTTGATTTCGCTCGCTTGGGGTAACCAAAATTTCACCGCATTCCCTTCGAGCAATCTCGGTGTATGTTGTGTGAACCATTTTTAATCAAATTCCAAATATTGGAATCATGCGATGAACATTTCAGGTTCATGGGTATAGGTTTACCTTAAAAGTTATTACTTGTTCCAATTAATGTGGAGATCATTGGAAAGCTATTTTTTAGGGTCTCTATCATTATTTTGGTGAGAGCATTGGATTGTTAAACGTTTTCAAGAACAATAATTCCCTGATCATCATTTAATTTAAGGAGCTATGTTTTTACATGCCATGAAGCAAAACTTGCGTGCATAGTTGTTGAAGACTATGACATAAAGTGCTTTTTTCTTACCATAGTCGTCATTATCTGCACCAAGCAAGGACTCATCCTTTACAAAATCACCAAAATCTTCCATGTCTTCCTCCTCTTCTTCATATCCTTCAACATATTCAACCTCAGGCTCCTTCAAAAGTCAGGCACCATTTCAACTTGTTAAAGAAAATAATGGACGTGATAAAAAGAGAACTAAAAACAGACAGCTGATAAAAGAGCTTACTTCCTCCACCTCAGCTGGAACCTGCATTTCCTCCATTTCAAGAATTTTATCATACGCTTTAACGGGATAATTATAGATATCGCCATAAACACCTCTCTTTAGACGCTCTAACAGTTCCTTCTCAATGCTCTGCAATAAACGAGAAATGGATAAAGATAAAAGCAACAAGACAAGATTCTACTGAAGATTCCATTATGCCAATTACACCCACCTTGTCCAGAACTGCTGCTTTTTCAGCCTTTTCCTCTCTTCTAGCCTCCCTCTTTTTTTCCTTTCTAGAAACTGTCATAATCTTCTCTCTGCAACCATAACTTATTTAGCATAATTCTAGATTATCGTACCTACAACAGACAGCCAGTCCGATTTGTTCCCATCCGATTTTAAGCAGTTAAGGCATGATGACGACGGAAATTTACATTTCCTCTCATGGCAATATCCATTTCTTTTGGTTTAGTATTGTAACTGAGAATAAAAGTTAAGAAATCAAAGCTATATTTACATGATTTAAAAATCATACTCCAAATTAGGAAACAGATATGTTATGAATAGAATTATATTACAATAGTGAAAATAAACATCCTACGATCTCTTATACAGCGAAAATCAACGAGACAATTACATAGAGAACCAAGAAGCAATAATCCTAAAACTACAAAAGTCACAACACTCCCTTCAGCTGAAGCATAGAGATCCATCATGCTCAGCTTGGAACTTCGTCTTTCAAAATACCACAGGAATCGCTTGAGCCAGGAGCCTATCACACTCTCCCTCGCATTATTCTTGATCCGGTTTTGTTGTCTTACATAATAAAAAACTGATTACTCGTACGGACTCAAATTATAATAAAAATGATTCATCAATTACCAAACCGAGTTTTAACCTACAAGTAGGAAAGATCACACAGGCCGAGTTTTATTAGCAATCGATGTAAGAATGTGCACATGCAATCATCTATTTTTAAGATAGTTGCAAACACAAAAAAAAAACTTCTCCGGAAAAGGCTATCTACTAAAGAATCCAACCTTAATATCTAACCCGGTGTCACTAATTTCTCTCTTTTCTAAAGGGAGAAAGAGGGAGTCCCGGTCGCACTATATATTAAAAAAAGTGCACCCAAAATTACAAATTTACAAAATCCAAGAATCTAGGAGAGCCTTGGCATGAGTCACAACATCCTCTCTTAGATGAAAAATAACACAAAGCCCAAATCACATCAAGAGGCCTAAGATGCTCACACAGATGCCTAAATTGAGTGACTTATAGTGACATCCACAAGCCCTTGACTGAAAAAAGTATCCACTCAATCAATGACATGTGCTAGATACACTTGGTCTGGTCACAAGTAAAGAGCATATGCTCACTGTCACTGCACACGGACTCACGGAGCACTCAACATGTGCTATAAGTTATAACTTCTCTTAAAATGGTTTCTACAAACTAAAATTAAATATTAGCTAAATCATTTTTCAATCAATGTCACGTGCTAGATACACTCAGTCCGGTCAAGTAAAGAACATATACTCAATGTCCTATAGACTGTCACTACACATCGAGCACTCAACATGTGCTATAACTTCTCTTAAAAAGGTTTCTACCAACCAAAATTAAATACTAGCTAAATCATTTTTTATGGAAAAGTTGACTAAATCGTAAGAATTAAACCTTACTGTAAAACTCATTCTCGCCTATCAAATGTGTGGGTATCTATATGCATGTGCTTGCCAAGGCCTTAAATGTCGGATTAAATGTCGGATTTCAGTTTCATTTCGGTGACTGAGCGAAACGAAATTTCCGTTCAATTTCGATCGAAATTCGACAGAAATTTCAGTCATTTCGGTCGGTTTTTGAACTAGGGACCCCAAATTTCGGCCGATATAGGCCATTTCGGCCGAATTTCGGTCCCTTACCGAAACCGAAATTCGGTCAAATTTCGGCGAAATTTGATCACATGGTGTTTGCCTTTGTATGTAGGCACGCCTCAATATTCCCTATGGTGTGCAATGATTATTTTAAGAAAATCCATGGTGCACAACAACGAGGTAATGTCCATGATGCACAATAATGAGGGAATGTTTCTACATGAAGCCAACCAAAACTTGTACAATCTCCATGTGTTACGTTTATCTCCTGAATGTTTGGACCTCGCATATTTGACCAGGTTGTGGCCTAAGTACAATTTAAACATTTACATGGTTATTTTTATGCACCATACCCACTGCTTTTGGACTCAAAGGATGACAACCCTCCGTAACTGTAAATGTACCTTAGTCACCACTTAAACAACTTTAGCACCTCATTGAGTGTCAAGATGAGATACAACCACATAAGAAATAAAAAAAGAAAATACTTTCCCATTGGGCTTGCAATTTCAGCATGTCACTTGGATTAGGTAGAGACTTGAGACCAATCAAGCTAATGTAGATTATTTTTCAGAAGAGGCAAGATGGAGTCCAAATCATTACAAATAGTATCATAAAAAGAGCAGGGGGAGTTGTGAATATATTGGAAATTCATGAACTACGGGTGGTACAAGCCTTACTGATATAAGGCGAGTGATGATACAAGTCACCTAAAAATCTAATACAATGCGCTAAGGTAGTCTATGGGGCACTGATGAGAATTTTTCCATACCCAATAAAATAATACATAATTAGTTTATGTGTATTCCACCCAGCACCAACTGAAATCCAGTTCATAGACGGAAAACATATAGCTAACTGTTAGATCAATTGTAATAAAATTTAAAATATTATCAGGTAGATCAACTTCTTCGTGAGATTTCTTGATGTCAAATAGAGAAACATCACTGTCCCTAATATCCAAAGTGTTATGCCAAAAGAATAAGTTTGTGAAAGAAATAATCCAGCATGAAGGACAGCAGAGGGGGTGATAACCCAATCGTACGTCTAGTAGTACGATTTAACACTGGTAATTTTAGTATTTTAGACCACAGTGGTTTTGGGAGAATAAAAAGAACAATCAAGAGAAATAACTTTAACTCATTAAAGCTGTCACCTAGGACAGGCTTGTGCATGGCATCGTCAACTTTTACTAACCCCTCGTAAAATAACAGGTTGATTACTAAAATTCCCAAACAGAAAATTCATAATTTCCTGTGATAATCTTTCAAAATGAATAATTTCCTGCGATAAAAGTTTGTCAGATAAGTGGAAGGCCCTTCCTAAAGGTTGGTGAAATCCTCCCAAGGTAACATACAATTGGGAGTATCTCCTTGAAGAAATTGAGCATTTGAAGAAAGTAGAAGCCTAGAATAAATTGCCAAACCAAAGATATAAAATGATCCCAGATCTACTGAATTAGCATGTTATTCAATTTGTATCAAGGTAGAAAACAGAATCTCGGAGAATGGGCCAACATAAACCAACTTAAACCCAAAAACACACATCAATCAGGAAAAAAGAACAAGCATTGAATAGAATAAACCTAGAAAGGAAGTATATTATCAACCACATGATAGAGCAGTGAAGTCAAGAACTCAGTGTGGTCTTTTTTGAGAAGCATATCTCAGTGCATTCTCTGATGCACTATTGCAGTAGTCAGCCGAATAGACCGGATGTTCGGTGAGAATATGCTGTGGTCACCGGCTGAATACTTTCTAGTCGGCCAATATTCGGTCCAAACGAATATACAGTCCAGCCAACTATTTGCTGACTGCTGAATTTTTAATTTTTTTTATTTTTAAAGATTCCTATTTATCTTGATATCACCACAAATGTTAAAGCTCCATATACAGGACTTGTTAATTAGTACTTTTATATTGATTTCTTGTTAAGTGATGACCATATATGTACAAATACATAAAAATATATGTATTAGAAATAATTTCATATTTAAATAATTAAAAAATACATAACTAAATAATTCAGAATGGTCGTCCGAATAATGATTTTCTTTATTCGGTGACTCCTCCGACTAAATATCGAATACCAACTTTCGCAACACTATGTTGATAAATAATAATTGATGGCGATGATGGCATCTTAAAATGGGATTGATACTTGCATAATGATTGCAAAGGAGAATAGTGAAACATCCTGGATAATGGCATGGGTGATGCATGTCGACAGCAATTGGAGGTGGGTGGCATGACCTCCTAGTCTAAGAATGTGTGGGGAGGTTTAAGTTAGAAGGCCGGAGCTATTGCAAGAAGCAACAAAATTTATTGATAGGGAAATATAGAAGGAAGAAATCCGTGGTAGCGAAACTTACATATCAAACTTCAGTAGAAAAATCATCCAGATCTGAGAATCAAAAACATAGGCACACAAATAAGGCACACATGTTGGATGGTACAGAAAAGAGGATCAACGAGATAAAAAAAGATCTGAGAATTTATTTTACGTAATCAACAATCCATCTTCCTTCCTATCCAAGTCCCCTTCTAACAAAGTAATGATTTCTGATATTTTCTTAAGCGATGGTTACAAATAGATGTTGATATTTTTTAAGCAAGATGGCTAGCCTTTCCACGATTCATTTATAAACTTAATCTCTTCAAAAAAATTGCCTCGACTAGGGATGAGCATGGGACATGCCCTATTTAACAAATTGGGCTTTGGATCGAGCGCAGTCCCGCATAATTTTTTTCGTCTGCCCAAGCCCAGCCCATTTTTTATAGGCCGAGCTTGGGCCAGGCCGGGCCATACAAAGAGCAATATGAAATGTACTTGGAGTGATAATTTCTTGCCCAATGTAGACATTCAATTCCCACTTTGTTTAGTTATCTAGTGGTTATGTCACCCACTGAGAAATTAGACCAAGCACATGACATTTACATGATTCACATCATATAATATGAAATAAAAACAATTACATTCACATGCAAGCCTAATAGGAAATCAATCCCAGGCACATTCACATAATGGAAGCTTCACCGAGGTTCCTCTGAGCCGGGAGCAAGAGGTCTCAGCTGGAGGGTAGAGGAGGCGCACGGGGATAGGGGTATCGGCATGCTTCCTGCAGAGGAGGCAGCATTGCATCACTGTTGGAGAATGGAGGAGGGCACCACGGTGTCATTGGAGGAGAATGGAGTATGTTGTCGTGTGGCTAGAGGATGAGAATGATGCCTCGCATGGGGGTGTCTAAGTTAGGGTATGAAGTTAGGGCACGAAGGAGCTGTCGAGCTGGGGAAAGAAGAGGATGGGTGTCGACAGGCCGCACACAGGAGAGGATAGGCCGCACGCAGGAGCCAAGGAGGGGAGGAAAAGGGTGTTGTTGACTCGACACCGAGTAGGCGACGGCCCACGGTTGGAGACTAGGAGTCGTGGACGGTCAAGTAAAGAAGGAGTCTACGGACTCTCCAACATGTCACATGTGACTCAATTGGAGAGGGATAGTGGATGATCATCCAACGACCCCGATTAGGAGCAAGCCATCATCCAATGGCTAAGGTTTATGACTTATGAGAGGGTTGGCTCATAGTTTTAAAAGTCGACTGACTAGTCGAGTCGGTAGGATGGTCGACTAACTATTGACCAATCAGTTAATAGTTGTTCACCTTACTACTCAGTCTGATTAGTCGACTGATTTTTGCATGAGAATACAATATTTTTTATTCTTTACTTTCTAAAAAGCAATCTTAATCTAAGATGCTTAATGTTTTATCTAAGTTAAATTATTTCTTTTATTTATTACGATAAAATAGAAAATATAAAAATATATGTAAATATAGAAAAATATATGTATAAAGTATTATTTATATAGTAAAAAAACTAAGAAAATCAAAAAGGCTTAAGCCCAACTAAATCTGATTAGTCACCCCGTTGACGATTAATCCTTAATCAGTGACCTGGTCGACCGAATACCGACTACCGACTTCTGCAATCTTCGGTTAGCTTACAAATATCAAGGCAGGCTAGTGGGCCTATATGCAGGCCTCAACATGGGCCTAATATTGGGTCGACATTACCAACCTAGCAGGTTGGGCCGCCCTCGGCTCGAGCCTGGTCCAGAAAAACTAACTTATGCATACCTTCCACGTCCAAGCCCGACCCATCGTATTTTTGGAGGTTGGTTCAGGGTAGGCGAGTTAGGCTTCGAGTTGGCCCAATGCTCATCCCTAGCCTCGATACCCAAATGCAAAACACAAATGTATACATACTGATTGTGATGCAATCAAGGAATCAAAGAAGGGATGGGATGAGTAGAAATAACACGACACACCTTACGGGTTGAGAGGACAAGAGGGGATAAGAAGACGACCCTTAGAGGTCGTTCGGTTGGGGGGGTTACCCCCCTCCTTGGGGGGTTTACCCCCCAAAAACCCCTTTTCTCTCACTTGTGGGGCTCACTCTCCCTTCTTTATTTAAACATTAAATGAATTATTTTTCTTTCATCCATTCCATCAAAAAATAATATATAATACCATCATATCATCTAAAATTTATAAATTACTCAACCTCTGCTCACTTTTCCAAATTTCAATACAATCACATCACAATAACTACTCACTTTTCTAAACTTCAATACAATCACATCACAAAACCCACTCAACCCCTAACCCTCTATACAAACACCAAAACACAAACGATTAACCCTCCCCCAGTTTAACCTAGGTTAACCCGGTAACCAAACACACCCTTAGAAATTAAAGGAGTATAGGGGATAAAGACGGAGGAGCACTCCAAAATCGATATTCGTTTCATAGATCATATTTATATAGGGAGAGGCACCTTACCTAATAGATAAGGAAAATAAAATTGACCACTAATTAAAATCCTAATTAACTGTTAAATGATAATTAACCTATAAAATAACTTTAATTTTAACCAACCAAATATTAAACCCTAATTTTTTAAGATTATGAATTGATTTCAAATAATTTGAACTCAATAAATAAAATGATGGACCTACAAGTTGATAAAACCCCTCATTTATTCAATTTTCCTAATTTGTGTTTGCATCAATTCCTCTATAATACTCCGCTTCAAAAAATCATCTCCTACTGAATTGCTTGATGAGAGATGTTGTATCAGAGAATTCGTGTAAATCTGCGAGATAAAATTTTTCAAATTCAAACCTGTTAGAAAACAAGAATGCGGAAGCGTAATTAGAGATAAAGAATAAGAACGATAAAGAGCATATAGAATTTTACGTGAAATCCTACTCCTTAAGGAGCGGGATGAAACCATGGGAGAACGCCTCAAAGGGTTGATGTTTCCATTAACTTTTCTCTTCTATGACACCGGGTGTGGGACTTCTTATATAGCCCCCACTGACTCTCCAAGTTCTACAACTGGTAGATGTGGGACTAAACATAAGAGAGTGTGGTAATTGAACCCTAGTGGGATCCAATTACCCGCCTACACATGATGCATACTCCAACAGTCCCCCTCAAGCTGGAGCATGCAATGCTCAGCTTGGATACATAGAAAGAAATCACTCAAACTCACAATACAAGATACTACGGGCAATATCAACTCAATGCATACACAACTGTCGGTTGTCATCGCGAACGTTGCTTCTCATGTCGTGCAGGTGAGGAGGAACGGGCCGGAGTGTGAGTCAAACTGGGTCTCCCGTCGAAGAAAATGTGCTATGTATTGCGCTAGTCAGAGTCACTGAAACTGAAATGAGTCTCCTCGTCGGAGTACTCTGGGTCTCTCCCATATTGACTAAGAGAATGGGATCTCTACTCCGGAGTCCCTATGAAATAACATGAAAACCCTAGCTCACAATGACAATATGGGATCTCTACTCTAGAGTCCCTATGGATCACATGAAAACTTTGAGACCAAAAACAAATGGGACCATAAAACCGATGATCGTGGATATGTACGCATCAAAATGAAGACTCAGAAATCAGTCTGAACGTCGAGTCTGAAACTGAAAAATATCTGTAAGTATGAAATCTGGCATGGAACCTGAAATCCGATCTGACATGTAGAACTCTACATACTGGTCGGAAAATAATGGCATCGACCAAGTTGGGAGAAGACAATAACATGGGGAAAACAAAAATCCACATAAGCCGATCTTAGTCATTTTTTTCGGCTTTTCTTCTCAAAAAAATTCATGTCTATTTCCTTTTTTTATAATCGTTCTCTGTTTTTTTAAATAAGCCACCCCCCTTTTGGCCTTTTTTTCATTTCCTTTTTTATGTTGGGCACATCTCTCCTTTTTTTGTAAATAAAGGCAATGCTCCCCCCCCTTTTGTTTGCCCCAACATTGGTTGGGCCAGAAACAGTAGCAGCACCTATTTTCTTTTTTCAGTTGGTCTATTGGGTTAAAACAAAAAAAGCGGTATTTTCGACTCTATTTAGGGTACCCATCATGGGAACCCAACTCCCACAGCCTCATCGAGGCTTTCCTTGGAGATAGGTGACGTTAGGAGGATGCTCATCGTCGCTTGGAATCGTGACGCTAGGAGATGGTTGCGGCCAGAGGTGTCGTGCGAAGGTCTCGCACCTCCGTCGTTGCTAGGTGTTGCATCGTCACTGGGATTTAGGGTAGCTCTGTATGGAAGGAGCAAGTGGAGGTGCCGCTTGTTTGTTGGGAGGTTGAGGATGGCTAGGGAGGTGCGCAGCCAATCTTTGAAGGGCACCTGGAGATCTCCTAGATAAGGTGCAGATGTTGTTGTATCGCCTAGCACGTGGCGAAGGAGAAGAGTTTGAACTGGAGCATCGCCTATCGCGCGATGGAATAGCATTGCTGCTTAGAGGAGTTCAACAATGTCGGCGGCACCGCCTATGGACTTGGAGATCTCCGCCTGGAGATAGATTTGGAAGTAAGATGCGTCGCCTCCCTTTTTTTAAGAACTGCGATTGGAAGATGCGCCGAGAACATGGAACCCAGATCTACTTGGAGATCCCTTCCGATGATGTTGGAAGCTGAGGCGAAGGGCCCTTGCGTGGAGCCATTTGAAGGAGGAGAAATCCTGGAGGGCTCGACGTGGAGCCATCTAGAGGCAAGGTTGCCAAACGAGGGTTTCACGAAGAAAACCCAACAGAATACGGAGATGATCAAATCAGCGTCGACGGTGAAAACCCCCTGATGTTGATGATGATATGTGCAAAACTATGGTTTCAGAAAATCCTAAACTCATGGAACTTGGCGATGGTAGACCTTACGCATTTGTGCAGAACAAACACTAAACATTTTTTTCGAACAGATCTCATAGATCAAAGAACACGGACATATAATCAAAAAATATAAGAACAAATCCAAACTCGAATCTTCAAGAACGAAATAAAATTCAAGGACGGAAATTGCTCTGATACTATGTTAGAAAACAAGAATGCAAAAGGATAATCAGATATAAAGAATAAAAACGATAAAGAACACCGAAATTTTTATGTGGAACCCTGCTCCCTAAGGAGCAGGATGAATCATAGGAGAATGCCTCAAAAGGGTCGATGTTTCTATTTAGTTTTCTCTTTTGTTGCAATGGGTGTGGGGCTTCTTATATAGCCCTACTGACTTTCTAAGTCCCATACCTAGTAAATGTGGGACTAAACATAAGAGGATGTGGTAATTGGACCCTGGAGGGATTCAATTACCCACCACACATGACGCATACTCCAACAAAACCATTGTTTCATCGTTTCAGCATTCTTTTTGTGTTTTTTCCACCAAGGGGTTGGGGTCGCAATTTCTCTAACCCTTCATTTAACCATATTCTTCCCCACATAACTCTCTACTTTAATTTGGAGCCTCAAAAAAAACTCTCTACTTTAACTTTTAAATAAAAATTTCCAATGGATGGACTTGTGAACAATTTTTTCAAGCGAACCTTTTATCACTTGATTTTTTTGGATTTTCTCTCTGTTGAAGAAATCATCCTCTTTCCACTTGTTATTCCTTCCATCCCACTCCAATAAAGAGTCTGACTATTAGGGGTAGGTTTTTTCCCCAAAGATATATGTGACAATGGCCACAATAGAAAATGTGGTGGAGGTGTTGGCATTCGTGGAAGAGATGCTTATTGCATCATAGAACGCATCAACGAGGAGGTCGAAGGGATTCATGGAGCAACCCACCACGTTTGGGGTGCTGACTACATCAAGGATAGAGCCCCAACAGAGGGCATTAGGGACGTCGCATGTCGAACAAGTGGTGATTGGTGATATTGCGTTGCCGAACAACAAGGAAAGATCGGTAGTGAGGTTTGGCCCATTGGACCCACCATCTAAGATGATGGTGATGTTCCAACACCAACAAGCATGGGGGAATCAAGAGCTTTAGCAATGGAGTCATAATCGACAACCATGGAGGCAGTGGCCATTAAATCTCTCGGGGTAACATCGCTTTCAAGGTCGATTGCTGAAACTTGATAGAGGACGGTGGCAACGAGAACGGGGTTGACAGCACCGAGTTTGAGAGGCCCAATAACAGAGCATCAATCAATGGTCATTTCGTTTATTGTACCTGCAATAGATACTGTTGGAGTACTTCGTTGTATGCGTCATGTATAAGGGAGATGGGTACCCATCCAACAGTTTTGTCCCACATTGTCCAGTGGTGGGACTTGGAGGCCCTGTGGAGGCTATATAAGGAGCCTCAGGCCTCCTGTATCAGGTGAAAAAGTCAATACAAAACACGACCCTTTGAGGCCTTCTCTCGTGGTTTCATCCCGCTCCTCACGGAGTAGGGTTCCACGTAAAATCTCGCGTTCTTATTTTCTTTATCTTTTATCCATGTTTTGCTTCCGCTTCCTATTTTCTAACATGGTATCAGAGCGGGTCGATTCTCGTGGATTTTATGTTGATTATTTGTTCGAGATTCGAGTTCTTTTTGATGTGTTGTTATTGAAGATCAATTTTCATGAAGATTTCTTATTCAATTCAAGTTCTGATTCATCGAAGCCCTAGCCACATCTCCTGCTAGTTTCTATTGAAGGCATCTATTGGAAGATTAGGTTTTGAAACCCTAATCTCTCGAGTCCTTTCCTTAGACGACAGACCCCAGATGGAGACTCCATGGCGGAGCTCTTCCCATACGGCGGTGGTTCTTTCGAGAGGCGACGGCGCAACCCAGTGATTCCAGACACGCCCCATCGCGAGTTCAGCAAGTCCCAGCGTGATTCCAGGCGCAACCCAGGCAATCCCTGCACCATCTCTAGATTGCGCCAGTCCTTATTGGCGACACAGGCGATCTCCGCACCAACCCTCATCTCCTGCAGCATCCCCCCCTCCCAGGCGGAACCACCCCAACGCATCCGAGCAGCGACGCTCTCCTGACGAGCTCCAGGCGGAGGCGAAGAAGCATTCCACGCGGCATTCCCTCTCCCATCGCAAGCAGAGGCGGATGTCCACAGGAGAAGTCGCACCCCCCACCGAATCCAGAAACTCCATCCATCGATCCAAGCAGAGCAGATCGTAGAGGGGCGGCGGCCCCATTTTCCAGCGCATCACACGCATCACGCGCAGAAGGCAGTCTCCAGCGCAGTCGGCGGGCGACGTTCCCCCGCGCGCCCAGGAAGGAGCGGGCCCCAACAAGATCTCCTCCTCTTTCGTCCAAGTGGCGCAAGAAGCCCTGCTTTCCCTTGGCGGCGCGCATCCCCCCTGGCGACGTGAAGCCTCCCTCCTCGTGCTCTTGGCAGAGGGTCAGATTGTTCTCATCTCCTTCTTGCGGTGCTCAATGCTCCAGCGGCAGATCAGGAAACCCCAAACGTGGGGGCGGCGGCAGTTGAAGAAGGGTTCCTGTGGGAACCCTAGAGCTCGGAAGCCCGTTATTTATTTAAAAAAATGCTTTTATTATAAAGCCCAAGGGGGCTCTGCTGAGCATGTTATTTTTATTTAAAAAAAGGAAAAGGAAAAGAAAAAAAAGAGAGAGGAGTTTGTTCAAAAAAAAGAAAAAGAAGAAGAAAAAGGGGGAGCGCGTACAAAAAAAGTATGCAAGTAAAAAAAGGATGAAAAGCCGAAAAAAATGTCAACGGCTTAAAAAAATATTGTTTCAAAAAGAAAAAATGATGAATATTTTGAAAAGCCGACAAATGTGTGATCGGCTAAGTGGTTTTGTTTTATCCTATATTATCTTGTCTTCTCCCAACTTGGTCGATGTTGATTATTCCGACCAGTATGGGAGAAAGGGGGAGTATATGTAGAGTCACAGGTCTAGTGTTCCAGATTCATATGTCAGATGCAGATTTCCAGACCAGCCATTCGTTCAAACTCTACAGTAGATTATTCAGACTCGACGATTGTCTTTCGAGTCCTCAGTTTCAGACACGCACAAGGATGCGATCTTATTTCAGATGAGCACGTGTTTGCCATCTTTTGCAGTGGTCCACATCTTTTCTTCTTGTTTCGGCCAGAGTTTTCATGTGAGCCATAGGGACTCCAGAGCAGAAAACCATTCCCTATGCCATGTGGGCAAGGATTTTCATGTGGTATCATAGGTACTCCAGAGCAATGTACCATTCTCTGTGCCAGATGGGAGAGACCCAATTCTCCGACGAGGAGACTTCTTTCAGACTCCATTCTCCAGCAATCGTGGACTCCGATGAGGATTGCACAGCCACGGCCCTTATTCAGTTTGGCCCTTTTCAGAGATGGAGCAGTTGTACACATTATTGTGGCGGGCCAGAGTACTCCGACGAGGAGACTCATTTCCAGTTGCAGTGACTCTGACAGACGCAGTTCAGAGCACATGCTCTCCGAAGAAGAGATTCAGCAGACTCACACACCAGCCCGTTCGTCCTCCTCACCTGCACGGCATGAGAAGCAACGTCCTCGACTGCAGCAATGTACACGTTGGGTTGATATTGTCCGTAGTGTCATGTAGCGTTGAGTTGAGTCTCTTTTTGTTTGTCCAAGCTGAGCATTGCATGCTCCAGCTTGAGGGGGAGTGTTGGAGTACTTCGTTGTATGCGTCATGTATAAGGGAGATGGGTAAATGGATCCCTCCCATCCAACAGTTTTGTCCCACATTGTCTAGTGGTGGGACTTGGAGGCCCTGTGGAGGCTATATAAGGAGCCCCAGGCCTCCTGTATCAGGTGAGAAAGTCAATAGACAAACACAGCCCTTTAAGGCCTTCTCCTGTGGTTTCATCCCGTTCCTCGCGGAGTAGGGTTCCACGTAAAATCATGTGTTCTTATTTTTTTATCTTTTATCCATGTTTTGCTTCCGCTTCCTATTTTCTAATAAATACATTGGGAGGGGATAAGTTCTCCGAAATATGATGGAATGCAGACTCCTAGGAGAGAAAGAGAGGAAGAGGGAAGAAGTCACATCTATATTTTTAGGAGCTTTATTTGTAATATGGTATAAGTTATGGATACCAATCTGAAGTTTAGCACAGTCATCATCTTGATTTTAAGCAGAGAGATGATCGGTCAAAAAGGACCATCCATATATAGCTCGGAGAAAGAAAGTCAAAGATAAGATGAAAAAGTTAATGTGAAATTATTTAGTAGAACTCCCCCCTCCGGATTCTTTCATTTCCATGTAAGGAGCATTTCCTTAATGACTACGCATCTGCTCTAGCAACTTTGATTAAATATATACAATCTTTGGATATCTTGATAAACTCGTAGCCAGTGTACGAAATATCATGATATATCAACGATATATAGATATCGACATGGGACCAATATCAGTATCGATATGATGATATACTTCTTTTCTGGTCCTTCCTTCACAAAGTGTGTCAATATGTACGATATTTCAAAGACATCGCTCATATATCGTCGAAATATCGTATTGACACCATATGGATATGGTGTCGATATCGACATACATTTCCTACCTTGCTCGTAGCAAGAAAGGTGCTTTTGATAAACATGAATGGATATCCTTTTTTATCTCCAAGCTCGAGGGATTGACGAACTTTGAAACTCAAAGACAATCTTTCCGTCCTCTCTGGTTTGGTAGCTCGATGATAGCCACTGGGATGACTAGGGAAGGCACTGATGGGAGATGGGTAGCAATGGTGGAAAACTTCATGAGGATTTCAAGAACTCCATCCACAACATTTCATTGTAGATGGTTTATGCTTCTTGTTTTTCTTGTATGGGAGTTGTAACTAAGGAATCTTCTTCTTGAATTAATATATCTTCATTTTATACACATTATATGGGCATCATACTGTGGTGGAATGTTTATTCCTCGATTAACACGACCAACCACCCTTACACTTGATTGAAGGTGGATCTTTGACTTTTTCTGATGCAAGCACGAATCCAAACTGAGATGATTCAACTCAAACTTCGTCTACTAAGCATGATAAGATCACTGAATGCCTACTACTCTTCTTATCCCTTCCCTGATTCTTTGATTGCATCAAATGGTATCAGAGCATGAAAATCGAACGCATCGTGTGGGCTGAGAGGAAAGGAATGGATAAGAAGATAAACCCTAGAAATTAGACGAAAGGATAGAAAAGTGGAGGAGTACTCCAAAACCGATATTCATTCCATATATCATAACTTGTTCCGTGCAACAGCCAATTATCATTTTATATAGGGAGGGATGAATTACAAAAAAATAAGAAAAATGAAAATTGACCACTAATCAAAACCTTAATTGACTACCAAACCCTAATTGACCCATAAAATAAATCTAATTTAACCAAATAATATGAAATCGTAATTTGTTGAGATCGTAAAATCGATCTCAAATTATTTGGACTCAATAAATAAAAAAATTGACCCACAAGTTGACAAACAACTCTCAATAATTCGATTTACCTAATCCGGCTTGCATCAAATTGCGTACTCCCACAACCTCCTTCTAAAGAAAGTGTACTGAAGCCCCTCTGAGACCATGATGCAATATGTGGATATTAACAAGCAGTTGTGGAACAGTCTCTCCACCTTCACTTGGGACAAGAGTAATCAAGTTTCATGATCAAAGGATGGCAGAGAATAGAATATGTGTACCTCATTGCCGAAATAATTGGCAATTAGCATCTAGCAAAGCAAACAACTTCGGTAATGAAAGGCAGTGGAAGAATTAAAACACAAATACCTCACTTTAAGCGCAAGCTTTCTCATGCGTATGCGAACTTGCGTCATTCTCGTGAGCCGTTGCTTAGTCTTGTGAACAAGAAATTTAGGCCAATATTGCTGCAACAGTCCAACAACAACAGCAACAAAAACTTGACTAAATGGACTCGTGAAGTGATCCAGGAGAAGCAGTTTCTTACGGAAATTACATGTTATTTAAAGTGATATACCAAATGTGTATGGATGAGATCCAGAGCCTTCTCGTAGTTTCTTGGAAGTTTAACCCTTTCCCATAATTCATTGGGCTTGTGCGCCCTCTCAATAGTCTTCATGTATAAATAGAAGACGCCATCAATGTCGCGGATAGTGGCATAGCGACTGTTGGCGAGGGGGCAGGAGCTCCTGTTGCATATGCCAGTGACGTTGTAGGGGTTCCTACAGAAATCCCCCGTGACGAGCCTACAGGAAAAATTAATAAAAAAACATGAAGAACATGAGACGATAAAGAGAGAGAGAGAGAGAGAGATCATTTGTTTGAAGACGACGACAGATCGATTACTTGGTCATAAAGCTGCAGTGGTTGTGCCTTATGACCTGCCATATCACCTCGTCGTGCTGCATCGGACCTCACACCGAGTGCAGAGAGAAGCTTGCGAGGTGATTGGAGAAGTCTCGGCACTGGAAATGCCGTCGACGCGGTAGTGAAGGTGGAGGTGGTTTGCGAGGTCACGGGGCGGAGAGGGGGAGCTGAGGGAGAGGGATACGGTGAGGGAACGCGGTGGTGACGGAAGGGAGAAGGTACGGGGGCGGGCAGTGCCCCGTGGGGTGAGAAGGGGTTTTAGGTCTGGCGATTTTTGCGTCTCGAACACCGCAGCAAAAGGTAAAAGGTAAAAATACAGTCCCGATTACGGGCTCCTTCGTGAACCAGAGCACAACTCGAATATTGAGTCAGGTTGGATTAAACAGGCTCGGATTTGGCTTCGTAAGGGCTTCTGAGCGTGGTTCATTAAACTGTTGAGTCAAGTTTGAATCAAAATTTGAACTCAATAGTTTAACGAGCTGAGTCTGAGCTAAGTCTTGTTCGGCTCGATAACTTGACAAGGAGCTCGATAAAGAATTTATATAATATTTATATTTATATAATTATATATAATACATGCACAAGCAGAGTTGCATGTTCAACACTCGATATCTATATCTATAGTTGTCGTTATCTACATAGGTAGTAATTATATATATATATATATATATATACCAAATCAAACTGTAGATCGATATAATTTTGTTTGTGGGCACCTTAGAACTATATATGTCCATATATGTGAATGTGTATTCCAACATGGCAATGTTCCATATATAATATATTGTAGACTTAATTACGATCTCATGTTATTATATGACTTAAATAAGAACATATTTGATTATATTATCCACTAGCGTGCTGACCAATATTGTATTTTTCTAAGGAACATATAGCTACATCTATATTTATATTTTTCTAGGTTATAATTAGCGAATTGGTATTTGTTATTTGCAAATAGAATGTTATAATATATAATATAATTTAGCTTTTGAAATGTAACCCAGATAGTGGCATACTGGTAAGGAAGATAGCTGCTTAAAGAAGATACCATGGGTTCAAGCCCAGGCACTGTATTTTTGTACAAAAATGGCATTTCCCTTAACGAGCCACACTTGGCTCGAGCTCATATCAGGCTCCATAACGGGTTCGGCTCGAGCCTTATCGAGCCCAAGCTAGCTCGATAAGAGGCTCGAGCTCACCGAGCCCAAGCCCAACTGGGCTTTTATCGAGTTGGACTCGATAGCTAGCCCTAAACTCGACCCGATCGTGTGAGATAAAAAATATTTTCATTTGTACTTCCTACAAAAGATAATTATCTTCTTTCAAAAAATTTATTTTTGTGTAAATGTATATATTTTGTATTTCTTGATAGCAAACGTAAAAACTTCTTTGACGATATGTGTTCATTTACGTCCTTCCTTACGTGTCAAATGTAGTGTGAGCGCTAAGCCAAGATTCAGGCCGAGTAAGGCCGCGCATGGTTAGTGGATAATATGAATATATCCACGTCGACCCATAGGACCCCACCATAAACACATGTATAACAACAAAGTAGTTGGAATGGGGGTGCCCAATAATATTTGACTTATAGTTTATGGCTCTGATTTAATCATCAGTGGTACAACCCTGAAGCTCGATTCATACACAATCTTGTGTTGCCCCTTCTTCTAATACCTCCAACATGGTAGAGAGGTAACCATTCAATAATGACGCAACCAGTTAGATACGGATACAAATATATGTCTTATCATATATTTATTTGTTTTTAAATACAAATGCATATGTGGACAGGGATGTCACTCTGAGTATATCCGTTGGGTACTTGATCCGAACATGCTCCTTTTAATGACCAGAAATATGTCCCATTTATTTTAGACGGGTCTGGTTTGAAAATTGTTGCCCGTACAAGTATGGGTTCAAGATGTCCTTATGTGTACCCGAATCCGAACCCGACACAAACCCGAATACATACACACATATGCATGTACATAATACACATGTATATATACATTACATATACATATACATATGTGTACATATGTGAGTGTTTATGTGTTTCACATTGTTTTAGATAGTCAAACATATCTTTTGTGTCTCTAACAGATATATATATATATATATATATATATATATATATATTCATATATTTATATTTATATATTTATTTATTTAATCCAATAGAAACAAACTATCCAATTACCATAATGTTCTCTATGTATGTGTTGCATATATTTGACGTTCCCACATGGACCTCACAAATTATGTTTTACACATGAACTAAATGTCAACATGTTGTGCATCTTCAATATTTCAATTCAATATATATACGTGGCATCGTCAAATAATTTATACCTTTAATAGGTTTATAATTGACTATATATATTAGATGTGTGTGCAAAGTTTATGTATGACGTTCTTCTCTTATCTTATTGTCAGAATATAATGTATGAATGGTTAGTTTAGGATCTGTAGATGTGTGGATACCTATTGGATACATTGATATATGATAGGTATATGAGTATCCGCTTAGAACTATCGTTTAATAAGTGGGTGGGTTTGGTTAGTGATTTTGTAAGTGGACATAGATTTGGAAACAATAATACCTGCCTCGAACTCGACCTACTGACATCCTTAGATGTTGATATAGATGTATCATTAAAAGTAGATACATATGTAGAATGTATACTAAACAGATAAGGATAATTTCAAAATACTCTATAGCCTAGCTCAAATATGCATGTATTGGATAGATTACATATGACACAACAACCTCCGATGCCTCTCCCTCTTCGAGCGATTCCCATTCCTTTAGTCATTGACGCATCCTTTTAACAACCTCTGATGCCTCTCATTTTGAGCAATCGTTGACATTAGATACGGATAACCAAATTTGTACATACTCATGTAAATCCTAATTGAGGCTACATTATCATCCAAATATTTCAACGTATGCTCATGTAACGTGTTAGTGGGATGTTTTGGTTAATTACTCCATGAATACAACATTTGAAATATGTTTGTCCGGCACAAAAAATGCATGATTTGTTGGGTTGAACATAATATATGGAATTACAACATACATTATATTCCATGGGTACCTATAGGTACACATGCCCCATTCAAATATTCCAGGTACCTATTAGAATCGGGAAGACGGAAATTGATAAATATGTGATTCATCATCTTAATATTCTAATTTTAGCTTGGATCCATGAGCAAATGCCCAAATAAGACACCTAAATAAAGAAATTAATAATTAAATTCAATTGGCAGTAAAAATGATCTAATTGTACATAATTATGTTGTCGATAATTCCACAAAATGTTTGAGAATAAAAGCTATAAAGTCAGCAGTAAAATCTTGTATATATTCACATGTTTATAGTGTTAGCCATGTGAGCCTGGGTTGAACCATTCCTACAATAAATGTTATTGTAATCTTTGATGTATCGATAAAGGTTATTAATTTATTTCACTCCTTGTTTGAGGATTGAATAAACGAATGCACTTATAAGGTCCATTAGTACAATTAGAGTTGTGTACCATGACCATCTTAATAATCAGACAACAGTTGATTCAATGGTTGGATCATAGAGGCTAGTGTTTGGATAATATATAAAGAGTTGGATTGAGGATTCATCGAGCACCATCAAATGATTGTTAAGAAAGGATCTCCAGCTTGAGAAGGAGATGGCAATCTTTTTTAAAGGCAGATATCTGACCGACCTCTTGAAGCAGATCCTCTGCAAAGGAATAGCGAAGGTGTCAGATAAGTTAGATCAAAGAGTTGACTTGACAAGATCGAGATAACTAATATCGATGTCGTTTGTTGTCATGATATAGGCATGAATCCTCTGACCGGAGACAGATGTATTATATATCTAAGTATGTACATTTAGCAAACCATTAGATTGATGATCTAACCGAGGTCTATACACCGGCGAGCTGGTGTGCATACAAGGGCATATGAGTAATATGATCTCTCAAAAGGATCATACAGGTTCGCTACTGAACCGGAAGACATGATCTCACTTATAAGGTATTGAGATCGATCAAATTCCACGCATTGCCATTTTTCTTTGGAAGCATAATAAAGAATTTCTAGGTATGTTATATGCTTTTGAAAAGCATATGATCGATACCAACTCCCAATGACCTTATAAGAAACTTAATGATAAAACATTGAAGAAGATAGTTTAAATATGATGTAGAATTTCGAGTTTATTCTAGGTCCAGTATGCAGGATGTACATGTATTAGCTATACTCAAGGGTGATGCGATCGTAAACGATTGTATAATCATGACACTTCCAATCCGAGGGAGTGATGTAACAGGTTTGGATTTTAGTAACTCCTCCCAGTAGATTAGTAATTCAATCTTAGTCCAAAATATTGGATATTGATACGAATGTGATTCAGATGCAATGAGAAGATTAGATTTACAATTTGATTTAATCAAATATCTTTGAGAGGTCCCCTTGATCCGGATATAAGACACGATCACAATATCCAAGTCACTATATATGGAATGTACAATCGCCATGTCCTTGTCTCCAAGTGTCCGCAAAGAAAGCACATTATTCTTGAAAGAGTTCAAGAATAATTCAATTGTTGAAAATGTATCTGAGCAATGAAAAATTGATAATTAAATGTGATTTAATTATCATAAAAAATATGAATATGATTCATATTATTTGGACACGTGAGAATAGTCATCCAAGAAAATGTATCTTACCATACAAGTAGTGGAGGGCCATCTTGAGTCCTAAAACTTGTTGATCATCCACCCTATGTATGGAGGGAGATTTGCTCTCCTTCCAAGTGATTCCATATTTGTTGATTTGATTTAGATTGAATTATATTGAATGATCTTAAATATATTTAATTTATCTTTAAATTAATTTATTGTTGCAATTTTGTGCAACAAAATCATGTCCATTGATTGATAGCATAAAATAATATACACCATTGATTAATTATGCGCATGGATTGAGATCCATGGACATCCAATTTGTTATAAAAGAAAGGCTAGAACTAGTTATTTCTTTACACAATAATTTTAAGAGGAACTCTTTTTCTCTCTATTTTCATACACGTCCAAGGTGTCTCTCTCTCCCCCAAAATTGTGACTGTCCACCATATTGACCTAGAGAGCCTCATAGTCGTCGCATCGTCGTTGTGCTACCGAGTCGACTGCTTGCGGATCTTCGCCTTCATCGGTGCATCTTGCTCGTAAGGAAGGCTATCAATTTTGTGGGATGAAATTAGGAGACTCCACGCTCTTATCTTCAACTCGGACTATGGGAAGCACATGTCTCATCCACACCCCCGGAAGTGCATCTTTCTTCGAATCAGACTTGAGATAGGATGTCTCCTCGCTTAGAGGCATGCGATCGCAATCATACTTCAAGAGGTAGTCCTTTGTCTCGTTTGTGATCTTGATAAAATAATTTGAGAAGTGTTCTCATATCATACGGTTTCATCTATTTAACAAATTTTAAATCTCGGTGCACGTCGTAACTAGTATGACTGGTTGTCCTAGATTGCATTGGATGTAATCTATATGCTTCCGTGATATGATAAGCCTAAATCTTAGCCTTCAAGTGGTATCAGAGCCTTAGTCAAAGGTCTTGGATCTAATCCAAACCTTAAGGCAACAAGGTTTTGTATATCGGATGCGCGAGGACTCATAGTTTATGCACAAGATGCATGTTTCAAATTATTTTTTGCTAAAATAAAAAGCTGTTGTTGATGCACTATTTGGATGAAAATTTTGGATAATAAAATATATTTAGAATATCTGAATATGTCCCCAAATTAGTAGCCAATAGTTGGTTCTAAAGGTGCATAAATTAAAATTCAAAAAGTTGACACAGTGACATTATTTTTGCATGTATTCGTGGATATGTAACAAGTTATTTCTTAGTTACTATTCTCCCATCATGAAACATGAAATAAACAATTTAATTAAAGTATATAATTAAACCATTAAACTACTCAAATTTATTTCGTACGAATTTCGACTCGATTTTCCCTAGATATTCCATATTTAGTGGAGATGGGTCAGATGATGATTGGATCATCAAGATTACTTTCTTAATGTGTTTATCATTCAATGTAAATCAAGGAAATTATAGATCTATCATGATTAAATTGATGGTTAATATTTATGGAAATATTTGATCAAATATCAATCACTATTGAATGATTATTTTGTGACAAAAACCCTATTTTAACCTACAATAGTTATAGGTCAACTTTTACATGCAAAACATGTTTGCTTGATATGACTAGAAATTTAGGATCTTTAAAATGTGTTAAGATACTTAAGATTTCCGAGTGATTATTATATATGTATCATGCTAGTCACCAAGAGCATTTGATTGATAAAACCTCTCAGTACAATTTGTACCAATTGTGTTGTCATGAATTGATTCGATGATGGTGTCTATGTCGTGAATATGGGCTACTTAATTAGCACCCTGCACTATAGTAGAAGCGCTCTTTATTAGCATTATCTGTCTGACCTGACTTGATCCGCTTCAAGGATGGTTAGCATGAGAAGTCTATGTGTACTTTAAATAACTATTTAGAATATTATAATTGTATAATGTGAGGTGTATACTATATAGTAATATCAAGCAAAACCTAAATATTCATTGTTTGAAATTTAACATGATTAAATTAATTAGATCTAATTAAAATAAACACTCTATTATAAATAGAGATATAATTCCATTAGAAGAATTAATCATCATAAATATAATTCATAATTATTAACTTAGATCTGAATGAGATACGGATGATCATATAAATGACATCTATGGTCTCCCGTCAAGGTGAATGGTCCTGTCATCATCGATTGTACAATAGAGATGCCTATGTGAAGTCATAGCTCTGATGTACAAGCGCAAATGGAACATGCTCTTTACTTCTTGAAAGAGTAAGGTTGTATGCATAGTGACCTCAATATTGATCCTCGTATAATTGAGACGGCATTGGATTGCGCATAACAAGTTCTATTCCTGGTGACAGTTGATTCAATTAACAATGGTCAACATTACCTTAGGGGTGGTCGGTCCGGGTGTTGAAGACTGAATTGAGAAATGCAAGTTGGACTTGCAAGGTGAATTGAGTTCCCGCTTATTTTTATTCATGTTGCAATCTCTCATATAATTGGAATGTAACAAAGGTGAAGAGGAGATTTCAGATCTTGCTAGAGATATAGCGGTAATTATATCTCTTGCTTTGAATGTTTAATAATGGAACGAACTTTCAGATTTAAAAGAAAAGATAAATTTGATTGAAATTCTTTAATCAAAAAACTTAATTTTGAATATATAATTATTTATATGTTCTAATATAGTGCATTCTTAATCTCAGATATAAATTCCATGAACCTGCTCAACAGGATTCTGGAGGTCAACCAATTGACCATACCAAATTATTCAGATTGGATCCATAATTTGGAGCTTGTTCTCTCTGCGGAGCGTAGTTATGTGCTCATAGAGAACAATCATACAAATCTTATGTGAATGGAAGAATTAAAATTTAATTAGAATTATAATAAGGACTACTCGTTGATTCGTTGTTATATTATGGGGTCTTTGTCTAATGTGCTTTGGAAGCAACATATGAACACTGAGAATGCCCAGGATATAATATTGAATCTAAAAGAGATGTTTAATGATATGAACTGCAAAGAGTGCAGTCGAAAGCATGGGTTCCGGAAAAGTATGGCTCAGTAGGTGAAGAAGAAGAGTCAAAGTGTTGACTCGTCCTCTCAAGCTTCCATACATCTGACATCCAATAAAACCTATGTTTGTCATCGTTGTAAAAGTCCATGACACTGTAAAGGAGATCATCTAAATTATCTGAAAACCTCAAAGAAGAGTAAAGATATGCCCTAGCATGTATAAAATCTACTTACATCACTAAAACCAATTTTCTCGTAGAACGAGAAGGTAGTTGGTTCATAGATTCAAGTGCTTATGTTTATGTATGCAATCTGTTGCATGTATTTCAAGAGACTAGAAGTCTTGATCAAGCGGAGATAATCATTTAGATGGGATTTGATGCAACTGTTACAACAGTCGCAATCCGAACATGCAGACTATCACTATCTAGTGGGAGAGTCCTATTACTTAAAGAATCTCTTTATGTTCTAGATGTTAGAAAGAACCTTATATCAGTATATAAGTTAGCTAGAAATGGATATTCGTTCCTACTATGTGAGAATCATATCATAAGTCGTTATTATAAACATATTGTAGATGGTATTCTAACTTCTGGTGGACTCAATGAATTGTGCATTAGTGAATCTGTCATGAATGTAAAATCAACTAGTAAAAACCCTAAGAGAACTAGAGAGGACGGAAATCATTCTAATATGATTTGGCATTAAAGGCTTTGTCATTTATCTGTTGATATGATCACTAGATTGATAAAGGATGGACCCTTAGATTTTCTACATGTCCAAACTTTACCTACATGTGAACATTGCATTCGAGGTAAAATGACCAAAGCATCCTTTCGCAATAAAGTTACATGATGCGAGGGTATTCTTAACCTAATACATACTGATGTATGAGGTCCCTTCAGTACCGAAACCCGAAATGGATATCAATATTATTTGATGTTTATTGATGACCATTAGTGATACGAGATTATCTTCCTATTGCATCATAAATATGAAACCTTTGAAAAGTTCAAAGAATTCATTTTTGGTTGAGAACCAAAAGGATAGGAATATTAAATGGATTCGATCTGATCGAGGTGGCATGTACCTCTCAGATGAATTTAAGGAATACCTCAAAGAGAGAGGAATTGTATCAATCACTCCTCCTAGAACTCCCCAACTAAATGATGTTGCTGAATGGTGCAACAGGACCATCATGAACATGGTTCGTTCAATGATGAGTAAAGCACATTTACCTCTTAGTTTATGGGGATATGTAGTAGAGACTGCAATATATATCCTAAATAAGATTTCGAGCAAGTATATATCCAAAACCCCTCATGAGCTTTAGTTTGAAACCAAGCCTAGTGTTAGAGACTCGAATATTAGGGTTGCTTGGTCCATGTGAAGAATGTGGATGCAAGCAAGCAGGAATCTCGCACTCGAGAGTGCTAATTCATTAAAACCCTAAGACTCAAAATGTTTTGATCTTTAGAGATGCAAAATTCTTAGAGGATGGGTTCCTTAAGAGTCAAGACAAAAATGAAACACGAAACTCATTGAATCCCCTAAGGATATTGAGCTTCTTGAACTAGAAATTGGAGATGTAAATAAAAATGAAAAACTTGTACCTCTTTGAAGGAGTTCAAGGGTGGTTGCACCACCTGAAAGGTACATATTGCATGTGTCAGGTGAAATTGATAATGATCCAACTTCATCCGATGAAGAACTCGCGGATCATACATGGATAAATGGATGCTAGCAATGAAGACTGAACATACTCCACGTACAAGAACGGTCTATGGACCCTAGAGGATCCATCTAGAGGGGTAAAACCTATTGGGTATAAATAGATCTTCAAGAGAAAGACATGGACATTATTTATCTTTATTATCTCTCCTACTTAAGAAAATCAACAAGATTCAATAACAATTAATATTAATTAATGATGAATCCACATTTCATCATCCTTATTCTATCATTTTGGCCTCAAAAACCCTAGTAAATGTGTGTAAATAGTATTAAATCCAGCATCTTAGCATTCATGCATATGCATGTAAATAGTGTATAAGATACTGTAATTAAAGCCAAAATTATAGAATAAATAACAGAAAAGAAAAAGAATAAAATATTGTAAATATATTATGACCAAAAACCCGAGACCTAGGCATCTTGATGAATAGGTCGACAAGGAATAAGGTAGGGGGAGATAAGGGCCAGAATACAATGTTTTTCATTCATTCTTTATTCATTTTGGGACCTATTTTTGATTCCACTTTTTATACCTCAAATAAAGAAACTTTGTACATGAAAGTTGTAGATAATTAAATAAAGAAAAAATACAAAATTGATTTCATTCAAAAATAATGTACAGATAAAAAGTTATGGTCTGAATGAAAATCCAAAATCCCAACTTCACAGACCTGTATCTCACAAATAAAACTCCAAATGCATCAAACTCACCTTTAATTGTATATAATTTAAAATAAGCTATTTAATGGCGGTGGTTTCGCATTTGGCGGAGCTACGGTTTGAAAGTTGAGTTTTTGACCCCTATTTTATACTTGTACAGATTAAAATATTCAATTTATTATTTATTCATTATTTTTGTATTTTTATAATTTTGTAAATATTACTTATAGTATATTCGTGTATTAAAATCAGAATAAAACACAAAAGAAATACAAAATAAAATACTTGTTAGGTATAAGACCTATGTACATACCTATATAATACATACTTCTATTTTATTAAGTATACAAAACACTTCGGAAAAATAAAATAAAAATACTTTTAAGTGTATAAAAATATTTTATAAATTTATAAAATAATAAACAAAATAAACAAATTAAAATCATAAAATAAAAATATATTAATAAAATATATACGTATATGTACCTACATAGGTCTAAAAAGACAACTTGTAAAATTATATCTCATAAAAATAATTAAAAATCACCATAAAATAATTTAGAAAATAACAAATATTTTTCATTTAATAACCTAAAAATAATAAAGTCATTTACTATTTTAATTTGAATTTATAAGGTATTTTTCCAAGGATTTTTCCTGGTTGGTCCACGTGGACCAACCAGGTGGGTTGGAAAGTTGACCTATGGGTCAACTCTCCGAACCCTAGCCTTGTAGCTGCATCAGAACATCGTTTGACCCTTCGTTCTCGATTTTTTCACGGGCATGTCTTTCACCCATTTGCGATGATTCCTTCTGCTAACTTGTTCCTCGTTCATCTCTCATCCTCGCCCAGCATTTTCCTCGAGGATTGGATCACTGTGGCGCACCTGCCTCTTCATTCTTTGAGCATCACCATCATCGGGTCAAATTCCATAAAATGCAACCCCCGACTTCTCTTTCGAATTTGAACCCCTTATTCTAGGTTTATCTCCCATCTCTTGTGCCCGAGCACTCCATGAAGGTGACAGCTACCCTCGAAGCATCTTAGGCCGGTCGAGCGAAGCCTGAGGTGGCTCCAATCACCTCCGCCACCACCGCCGGCATCGAGGTATATCCCTCCGTTGTTCAGCCGTTGAGGCAACCCTTTTCCTTTCTTTTCTTTGCTTAGTCCTAGGATTATTTCGCCACACAAATCTTACGTTTCCATCGATTGAATCACCTTCCACGTACACCTTGCCGGAGCGCACCTCCGGCCGACCACCTTCGCACCACCTCTCGCCACCGCATCCACCACCACGGGACCCATGCATTTTGCCCTGGGTCCTCTCACTCTTTCTTGCAGGTATTTGGACTTAAACGAACACCTGGGGGCCATTTTGGCCTTCGCCGGAGATGCTCGAGCCCTTTCAGCTCCGCCTTCATCTCCAGTGAACCTTGGCCATCGACGAGGCTTTTTGGCCCCCCCAGCGGATAGAGGAAGCTGCCAGGAGGTTGCGTCCCCATTTTGAAGCCCAAAGGTCACGAGAGCACGGAGATCAGGCTCGGGGAAGTTCGCCTCGCCGGCGTTCTTCCCCGTTCTTCCTCCGCGTCTCCTCACCGTCGGATCGGGCCGCCGCTCCAGATATCACATCCACCGTCTGATCTCCTCTCACCTCAACCGTTCGATCGCCCGAGAAGGATCTGATCTTAGCCGTCCAAGCGAAGCATCATCGGGCACCCATACGCTGCCACGTGGATAAGTGGAGGCGCCCCCGCCGTTGGATCGCGTGCGTGGGTATTTTGCATATTATCCCTCGCAAGTTTTGTAATATTTATTTAGCCCGTAAACTTTCGTATGCAATGTTATAATTTTTGTAATATCTGCAAGTAGCCCCTGGACCTTTTTGTATATTGCATTCCAGTCCAAGCCACGTCACCTCACGTGACCAGTTCACGTGAGGCGCGGGGCATTTTGCACGGACCCCTCGCGGGTTTAGGTATTTAGCTTTAGTCCAGGAACTTTTAATATTAAGTGTAAAACTTTTGGTTATTTTGCATGTGAGCCCCTGGGATTTTTGAAAATTACATATAGGTCCTTCCCAAGCGCGTACTAGTCACGCGCTTGGTTGGGTTATTTGCAGGCGTGCCCCCACGGGTGTTGAAATTTGTATTTAGTCCATTAAATGCAATATTTAGTTATATAGTTTGTGTGAAAATTGCACTTTTGCCCCTTGATGTTTGCGTATTTGCACTTATACCCCTGCTAGGCTTATAGTTTCTTGTTGATGTTTGTATTTATTTTGGGCATCATTTTCAACAACAACAACAAAGCCTTTTCCCACAATTAAGTAGGGTCGGCTACATGAATTCTTCACCTCCATTCAGATCTATCTTGGGTCAATCTCGGACTTATATCCAAAAAATTAAGATCCCTTTGTATAGTCTCTTTCCAACACTTCTTGGGCCGTCCTCGCCCTCTCTTAGTCGGCTCAACATCCCAACACTCGCATCTCCTAACCGGTGCATCAGTTGACCTTCTTTGCAAATGACCAAACCATCTTAAGAGGTTTCTCGCATCTTATCCTTGATTGGAGCTACACCAACTTTTTCTCTGATTGCATCATTCCGAATCCGATCTTTACGTGTATGTCCGCACATCCATCTTAGCATTTTCATTTCTGCTACAGCCATTCTTTGCACATGTCTATGGTTCACATGCCAACATTCAGAACCATAAAGCATAGCAGGTCTCACAGCTACTTTATAAAACTTTCCTTTAATCTTTAAAGGAATTTTCTTATCACAGAGAACAACGGAGGCTCCTCTCCACTTTAGCCAGCCTGCATTTATTCTATTAGTAACATCTCCATCAATTTCTCCATCATGTTGCAAAATAGATCCCAGATATCTAAAAGAATCTCTCTTCTGAATGTTATCATCACCAATCTTCACCTCGATTCCTTCACCATTGCTTCCATCAAAGGTGCATTCCATATATTCCGTCTTAGCCCTACTTATACAAAAACCTTTAGTCTCCAATGCATGTCTCCAAACCTCAAGCTTCTCATTTACTCCATCCATAGTCTCGTCAATCAACACAATATCATCAACAAATAACATACACCAAGGTAACTCATCCTGAATGTGACTTGTCAACTCGTCTATAATCAAAGTAAAAAGAAATGGACTCAAAGCTGAACCTTGATGTAAACCAATGTTGATATCAAAATAGTCAGTCTTCCCCGTCGGGGTCCTTACACAAGATAAAGCCCTATCATACATATCCTTTATGAGATTAATGTATAGGACAGGTACTTGTCTCTTCTCCAAAACTCTCCACAGTATCTCTCGTGGGACGGAATCATAAGCCTTCTCCAAATCAATATAGATCATATGGAGATTCTTCCTTTTAGCTCTATAAATCTCCATTGTTCTCCTCAGCAAATGGATGGCTTCAATAGTTGAGCGACCTGGCATGAATCCGAATTGGTTTTCTTTTACTTCGGAAACTTGCCTCAACCTTCTTTCGATCACACGTTCCCAAATTTTCATAGTGTGACTCATCTGCTTGATACCTCTGTAATTTGAACAATTTTGAATGTCTCCTTTGTTCTTATAAAGAGGCACCATGATACTCCTCCAATCTTCAGGCATTTTCTTGCTTCGCCAAATAACATTGAATAGATTCGTAAGCCAAGTCATACCACGCTCACCTAAAACTTTCCATACTTCTAAAGGGATGTCATCTGGTCCAACACCTTTCCCAGGTCTCATAACTTTCAAAGCCTCCTCTACTTCTTTTCTTTGTATTCGTCTATAGCATGCACGATTCAAGTAACTTTCACTACTAGCTAGATCACCCAAAGTGATCTCTCTATTTCCTTCTCCAATGAAAAGTTTATCGAAGTACTGCTTCCATCTAGTCTCTATATCCTTCTGAGTAACAAGCACGCGACCTTCCTCGTCCTTAATGCATCTCACTTGAGAAAGGTCTTTGGTCTTTCTTTCTCTTGCTTTGGCCAACCTGAATATATCCTTCTGGCCCTCCTTAGAGTTGAGATTTTTATACAAAACCGCATAAGCTTTTGACTTAGCTTCGCTTACAGCCTTCTTTGCTTCCTTCTTCGCTATTTTATAGTCTGTGACAGTTTCCTCTGTTCTATCCTTAGACATAGCTTTAAAGCAAGCTCTTTTAATTTTTAGCTTCTCTTGCACCCCTTCACTCCACCACCAAGCCTCCTTTTGACCCGGAGCTCCTCCTTTTGACTCGCCTAGCATCTCTTTGGCTACCTTTCAGATACAAGATGCTACTGCCTCCCACATCTCGTTTGCACTACCGCTACAATCCCAAGATAAGTCTTCTAAAACCTTCTCCCTGAAGCTTGATTGCTTCAGCGGAAGATTCCACCACCTAGTTCTAGTGATCTTAGGAACCTTCCTTTTCTTTACCAGCCCTTTTATTTGTAAATCCAAGATTAACAAGCTATGTTGGGTTGTCAAACTCTCTCCAGGGATTACTTTGCAATCTTTGCAACACAACCGATCTCTTCTCCTCAACGTAAAGTAATCTATCTGTGTTCTAGTTGAGCCACTATTATAAGTAATTAAATGCTCCTCCCTCTTCTTGAAAAGAGTGTTTGCTATGAAAAGATCATAAGCAGTTACAAAATCCAGAATGACTTTTCCCTCTTCGTTTCTATCCCCAAAACCATGTCCTCCATGCACACTTGCATACCCTGAAACATCTTTTCCCACATGTCCATTAAGATCTCCACCTATGCAAACCATCTCTTTGTGGGATTTCTTGTAAAATCTTATCCAGATCCTCCCAAAAAGCTTGTTTAGTCCTTTCATCTAAACCAATTTGTGGTGCATAACTGAGATGATATTCAGAATTTCTTCTTCAAGCACCAACTTTAGCAAAATAATCCGATCCCCAAATCTTTGCACCTCAACCACACAATCCTTCAAATCTTTATGAACAACCACTCCAACACCGTTTCTGCCCTTATCTTTGCCTGAATACCAAAGTTTAAAGCATGTCTTCTCGATCTCCCTTGCTTTCTCTCCAACCCATTTAGTCTCTTGAAGACATAATATATGAATCTTCCTTCTTTCCATTGTATCCACTATCTCCATCAATTTTCCAGTTAAAGTACCGATATTCCAACTACCAATCCGTAACTTCCTTTGCAATCTCTTTTGGACTAATTTCTTTACTCGCATGCATCCATTATACGAGAACCCTTGCAAATTTTGGACTGCATCCAGGCGGTGATGCAGCGGAACTAGCTTATTTACCCGCAAGCGTTCCTCATGCGAGAACCCTTGAAAATTTTGAACTACATCCAGGCTGCGATGTAGCGGCCCTTGCCAATTTTTCATTGCATCCGGGCGATGCAACGCGTCGTAAGTAGGGAACGCCCCAACGAAATCTGTATGTTTACTTAAATCCATGTTTAAAAGATCCGAACGGTTTCGAGATAAATTCATAAATAGTGTTCTTAGAAGAATTTAAGAACACTATTTACGAATTTATCTCTCCTGCGCTGGTTGTCGGCTACCTAACGCACAACCCTCCTCATTTACCCGGGCTTGGGACCGGCCATGGCCGAGTTTTTGTGCATCATTTTAACTCGAAAAATTCCCAAAAAATACCATAGATTCCTGTTGCATTGCACATTCACGCATATTTTTGCATTTCATTTTTATTGCATTTTAATTTTTATTAAAAAAATAAAAAACATGCATTTTAGCTACTGTTTGTATTAGAAAATACCAAAAAATATTAAAACCCCTTAAAAAATTCCAAAAAAATACCTAAGGTCTATTTTAGTGTGTTTCATTGTCAGCCCAAAAATCACTAAACAATTCAAAATAACACTCTTAAAAATTAGAAAACACCTAAAAACTTCATAAAAATCTAAAAAAAATCCTAAAAAAATCCTAAAAATATAAACTAAGTTTCTGTGGTTTCTCTAATTTATTGTCTTTTATTTACAATTAATTTGGGAAATTTTTGTTACTGTTTGCTATTTTTCATTCCCATTTTAATTTTGGCCAGCACTTTTATTCACTGTTTCTTCTATTTTGATTTTTAAAAATACCAAAAACATTCAGAAAAATCCCCAAAAATAAAAAAAACACTATAAAAATATAAAAAGACCAAAAATATTTTATTTCCTAATCTTTGAGCATTTTTTCCTTATTTTTATAAATATCCTATCTTCCTTTTTCTTACTTTGTCTATATTCTAGTTATTGAAAAAGAAAATAAAAAAGTATAAACATAAAAAAATAAAAAATCAGAAAATTAAAAATCAAAATACAAATTAAAAATTAAAAAAAATTAAAAACCCATAAAAACATTTGCATATTGTAGACAATTAATCACATCACACACTTTGCATTTGCTCGATCTATCCTGTGTGCTCCCTGTGTTCGACCTCTACATACTTACACCTATACACCTTTTTATGTAGAGTTAATAATAAATTTTAACTCCACTATTGCTTGTCATTGTTTGATTTGATTGTGGGTTAATTGTTGACTTTAGTTGGGATTTCTGCGTGGTCGACGCATCGACTGAGTTCCCGCCTTGTGTGGAACTTAAGACCACCTAAATCACGGCTAAATCAAATGGCGCCGTTGCCGAGGAGCAACAACGTATAGATTACATTTTTTATTGATTGTGATTGCTTGTTTACATTATTGCTTGCTTTATCTCTCTTGTTTTTGATATTTATCTGTGAGCTTTCTAACCATTATCTTTCTTATCTTCTTGTGAGGGACCGTGGATCGAGGAAGATCGCGTAGGGGATCGGGTGCAACCTTGAGAGGCGGAGTCGGCTGTTCTAGCCCAGCCAGCAGGAGAGAGCAGGAGATTTGAGAGAGAGTGTTAGATAGTTTTTTATTTTCTTTTGTGAGAGAGAGAGCCATTTATTATTTTGTAATAATACATGAACACTTGGACACTCAGGACACTCGGGCCTAATTTCCAGGTGTTTGTGCACCTGGAGGCTCACCGCGATTTTTATCGTGTTTTCACTGCTGTCATTTTCCGCTTTTGTTTTATTTTTCCTTTCTTTTGTGGAATGAGCTCTTAGATTTTAGGCATTGCTTGATCGAGTAGATTAGGTCCAAATACCGTAATAATCATTGCATGTACCTGTTGAACCGAGAAATACGAGGGTCGTACGGTTTCACAAGGCGAAATCGCAGTCGATGCGGTGACCGCTCGAAAATCCCGATTCAAACAACAATTAACCCACGACAAATATATCAAGCAATGAAAGTAAATGTGCGGAGTTAAAATTTATTATAACTCTACAACAAGATGTGTATAGTGCAAGTATGTGTAGAGGTCGAACACAGGGAGCAGACAGGTAGAACGGGGCAAAAATGCTCAAAAAATGTGTGTGCAAGTGATCAAAGTGTCTATCTATGCTATTTTTTTTGTGGGTTTTAATTTTATAATTTTTTTATTTAATTTTTAATTTTATAATTTTGTATTTTTGATTTTTAATTTACTGATTTTATATTTTCTTTTTATATTTTATATTTTTTTATATTCTTTTTCAATATTGGAAAATAAGAACAATGTAATAAAAAGGACAAAGAGGTATTTATAAAAATAGGGAAAAATGTGCAAAAATTAGGAAATAAAGTCTTTTTGGTCTTTTTATACTTTTTTACTGTTTTTGTGATTTTTGGGTAATTTTTAGAATGTTTTTGGTATTTTTAATTATCAAAATAAAGAAAACAGTGGCAAAAAGGCAAGGCTGAAACTAAAAATGGAGAAATAAAATGGCAAACAGTAACAAAAATTCTCCCCTTTAATTTTCAGTGAAAGATAATGAAATCAAGAAAATTTAGGAAAAGAAAACACTATTTTTGGATTTTTTATGGATTTTATAAATTTTTATGAAGGTTTTTAGAGTTTTGCAATTTTTTGGAGTTTGGTTTTATATTTTTTAATGATTTTTGGCTGGGAGTTAAAACAAACTAAAAGACACAAAATATATTTTTTTGAGATTTTTCTGGAGTGTTTTTATATTTTTTAGTGGTTTTCTAATGCAAACAGTGCTGAAAATGGCTATTTTTGAATTTTTATAAATAATAAAATGCAATATTTATAAAAAATAAAAATATGGCGTGGAAGTACTATGCAACAGGGACTTAAGTTAATTTTTATGGATTTTTTAGGGTTTTCTAGATGCGTGCATAAAATACAAGAAACAACAAAAAACTACACATTCGCAGGGGCATTTATGTAATATGCAAGAAATGTAAGGGCCTCTTCGCAAATATTTCAGAAATATGATAACTAAAGAAAATACTTGCAGGACTAAGTCAAAATACTCAAAGAAGCAAGGGTTCGCCAGCAAAAATGCCAAGAATCACGCGCTCATGCACGTGGTCTGGCGGGGGCGTTTTTGTAATTAGCAACAATCCAGGGCCCCTGCACGCAATTTTTCCAGAAATTCAATAACTGAAACTAAATGTTTTGGGACTAAAAACTAATACTTAAATGTCTGGGGTTTTGCCTGCAAAATGCCCACGGCGCGCGTGCTAAACACGTGCGCCTGGAAGGGCTATAGGTGTGATTAACAAAAACGAAAGGGCTAATACGCAAAATTTCAAGAAATATATATGCTGCAGATGAAAGCTTAGGTTCTGTTATAAAATACAAAAATAAGCCAGGGTTTACTCGCAAAATTCCCAGGCAAGGCGTGATCGAACGGAGGAGAACCTCCCACTTATGCCACGCGTCAGGTGTGGGGGGACCGATACCCCTTCGTCTTGACGGCCGTGATTAGATGACACTTTCAAGATCTGACGGCCCTGAGTGTTTGGATCGGACGGTGGCTGTGAGTGAGGGAAGAACAGCAGCAATCCGACGGCTGGGGGCGGAACTGGAAGAACACGAAGGAGAACTCGGCCGAGCCGAGTTCTGTTCACGCGCAGGTGCCTCCTCCAGCCACTGAAACCACGGCCGAAGGTCGTGGCTGCCTCCAGCTGCTCCTGCAACCACGACGGACCTCCCAGGTGGGTTGGATAGGGCCGAAGGCCAACGCGTGGCCTCCGGTGCTCGATGTCGCCTCGGCGCGCCTGGGAGCGATCCAATGGTGGAACTGGGGCGCAGATTCCCCCTTCAAGTCCTGCACAGAAAGGAGAAACGCGGCAGAGAAGTGCAGCAGGACTTGGCTTTTATTGATGAAGGCGTGGCGGAGTGGAATAGGCGGTGACGGTGATGGCCGGAGCTCGAGGGCTCCGGCAAGGTGTTTGATGAAACGATCTACACTAACAATGGCCTAAACAGCGATCTGAGTAGATGAAATTAAGCACTAAGCTAACAGCTAGTTAACTATGAGAAAAACACAAAGAAAAACAAATGAAAACACCTCGATTGGTTAGGAGACCAAGAGATGAAACCTCACACCGGCGACCGGCGGAGATAGATGGAACCGCCCCCTAACTTTGCTCAAATCCGCTGCAAAAAGGCGTGGGGAGGAGGCTGTCACCCTCCTCAATCCACGGCACTTGAAAGGTGGAGAAGAACTTGGTCAAAAAGGGTTCAAGGTTTGAATGGGGCGATGAGGCCTATTTTGAAAAGATGGTCATGGTGCGAAGTTCAAGGACGTGTCACGGGCGCTGTGATGATCAGAATGCCAAGCCAATGCTTGGGCGTGGTAGCTGGATCATAGGTGATCAACTCTCGTGAAGAGGCCGACCTCAAATGGTGAAAGGATCGCCCTCCAAAAAGCCGCGAAATCGAAGAAAAATGCAGTCTGACAACTGCCAGACCTCGGTCAGAGAGTTGACCGAGGTCAACCAAGGAAGAGATCTGGTTGGTCCACGTGGACCAACCAGAAAAAACCTTGGCAAAAATGCTTAGAAATTCAATAAAAAATAGAAAATGATTTATTTAAATTTTGGTTATAAAATAAAAAATGCTTATTTTTTTATAAATTATTTTATGGTGATTTTTATTTATTTTTATGAGACTTATTTTTACAAGTTTGCATTTATGCCCCTATAGGTATTTATATCTATATATTTAAGTATTTTATTTTTATTTAGGTATTTTTAATTTATTTTATTTTGGTTTTTATTTTCTAAAATTATAAAATACTTTTATAGACACAAATATATTTTTATTTTATTTTTCTGATTTATTTTGTATATTTAATAAAATAAAAGTGTTATTTGTATAGGTATAGCTACATGTATTATACCTATGTATTATAATATATACAAGTATTTTTATTTGTATTTTATTTATGTTTTTATTCTGATTTTAATATACATAATTATTATAAGTATTATTTACAACATTATAAAAATATAAAATTATAAAAATAATAAATAAATAATAAATTGAATATTTTAATATGTACAAGTATACAATGAGGGTCCAAAAGTCAACTTTCAAACCGTAGCTCCGCCAAATGCGAAACCACCACCATTAATTAGATTATTTTCTTCTATATACAATTAAAGGTGAGTACGCTGCATTTGGAGTTTTTATTTGTGAGATACGGGTCTGGGAAGTTGGCATTCTGGATTTTTATTCAGACCATAACTTTTTATCTGTACATTATTTTTCTGTGAAATCAATTTTGTATTTTTATTTATTTTATTATCTACAACTTTCATGTACAAAGTTTCTTTATTTGATGAATAAAAAGTGGAACCAAAAATAGGTCCCAAAATGAATAAGGAATGAATATAATGTATAGGTATTTTATCTGTATTTTGGCCCTTATCTCCCCCTACTTTATTCCTTGTCGACCTATTCATCAAGATGCCTAGGTCTCGGGGTTTCGGGTCATAAAATATTTACAATATTTTATTCTTTTTCTTTTCTTTTCTTTATTCTATTATTTTGGCTTTAAAAACCGCTTTTTATACAATATTTACACACATATGCATGAATGCTAAAATGCATGAATTAATGCTATTTACACGCATTTACCAGGGTTTTTAAGGCCAAAATGATAGAATAAAGATGATGAAACGTGGATTCATCAGTACCTATAGTGCGTTTGGACTTAGTTTAAATTAAATAGTTGATCACCATCTTCGAGCCGCCGCGCCACGAGCCCACCCTCCAAGGGCTGCTCCTAAACTCGATTTGTCGAGAGGAGGAGGGGTGAGCCTAGACCAGACTCTAGGATTGAGGATTGGTGATCGACTTGTGGTTCTTCACGTTAGCAATTTCCTGCTTAAGACGATTTCCGTGTGCATATCGACATTTAGATTAGGTTTATAAATTCCTATTTTGCATCCCGCATGGAGAGAGCTGGAGGCACTGTAAGTATTTCTATCTTTGCATTCATCATTTAGGCACAAAGGTGAGATTTCCATCTTGGTGCCGCCTTGCACGGCTTTTCCGACTCTTCTCCCTCTGTTTTTGGATCAATTATGAATCAAAGAAAATACAAAATCATTGGGTGCTTGTTTGAATTGACTCAAAATAAGCGATAACACCAAAAAAATTAAAAAAGGGACTGTTAAGAAAACTTGACCTAAATAAAATTGGTAATTGGATTCATTGCTTGGGGAGAGTAACACCCTCACTTGTATTCAGGTTGCATGGGAAGGTCTCCTTCCAAGTGAGTTGAGCGGCTTCGTAAGGATTAGAGCCCAAAACCCAGCTTGTGGCTGCCTTGTGTATCACCTGGATTTCCGAAGTATTGGCACTACTGTCGTACGTAGACGAGTAGGGCTTGGTCACCATTGATGATTCTCTATTGTGTAGAGCATCGACCTTGTCCGAAGTATCGAGCATAGGCCACGCCTTCACGGGTGTGTCTGTCTCATAGTCTTGCGTCCGAGTAGGATCTTGCACGCTCACGGGTGATTTCGTTGCGAGCGAGATCCGAAGTATCGGTTTCGCCTATCGGCTTCCTCCCTCTTTTCTTTGGCTGAGTAGGGATCCAGGAAGGGTTATAAGGACCTTAAAAAGCGCAGGCTACAGGTTACACAGGAGGAGGACAAGTACGAGAATACTTTTCCGACAGTACTCTCTTCTATAGGCGTAGCGCTCTAAGGACTCGTTGAAAGATAACTTCCTGAATTCAAGCTAAAAACTACAAAGATAAAAGCCGAACCTTCACGGCTTCACGCGTTGAGTTGGTGAACCCCTTGTTTTGTGTTTGATTGCTAGTTGGATTTAGGTCAAGATCAAAAACACCGCACAATTGTGCGTAATTTTGCTCCCCCCCTTCCTTCTTCATTCCTCAACCTTGCTCTTCTCGAATAATCAAGATGATGGGACGGAGATCTCTTAGGCCGTCTTTGGTGGCACCGCTATCCAACACTCCTCCTTATTCATCTAGGACAACCTCGGAGAGTCCAGACCCACTCTTCGAGCATGAGTTCACTTCCACCCTATTCCCCCTCGACCACCCTTCTCCTTCCATCAGTCCAAGAGTTTCAGAGTTTAGTGCATCACAGAGCTCCGAACATTTGACGGCACCTGATATGGGTTCTTTTGCCTTTTCAGAGAATCCAACCATGGCAGATAGAGGAGAACACCCAGATGAGCATGAGCACCCTCCATTTCTCTATGATCAAGCTGCCATCAACAATTCATTGTTAGCATCCCTGGAGACTATGCAGAGGCAGATCCGAGACCAGGGAGTATTTATGGGTGACCTCATGAGAGAGATCGCACAGATGCGAGAAAACAGACCTGGGGGCGGTGGTGGTGGAGGTGATATATCAGTTGTAGCAGGCGAGGGAGGAGAACCAAATCAAGAGAGGCTGCCACATACCATCATGAGAGAATTGCACAACCCAACAACCTCCCTCACTCATCGATGGATCAGACTCCCTCCCATCCATGGAGATTTCGAGCTTCGCCCACACACTATCCAGTTATTGCTAAAATTCCATGGGCTTGCGACCGAAGAGCCACATCTCCACCTGCAAGAATTTGAAATGATCTGCAGTACAATTCATGACAGGCTGGTGACTAAGGACACCATCAAGATGACAACATTCCCCTTCTCTTTGGTTGATAGAGACGCTTACTGGCTGAAACATATGGGGAGGTTCGTTGACACTTGGGAAGAACTCCGGACCGCATATTTGAATAAGTATTATCCTCTCGGCCGAATTAATGCAGCACGAGCTATGATCAACAATTTCATAATGATCCCTAATAAACAGTTCCATGAGGCTTGGGATCGCTTCAAAGAGCTCATCGACCGATGTCCACACCATGATATATCCAAGCCCAATCTGGTTCAGAGTTTCTTTTGTGGGCTGACACCGGAGCTATAGGGGCTTGTAAATGCCTCTTGTGGTGGGTCCTATTTTTCCAAGGGTGAAGATGGCGTTTGGGCCATCTATGAAGGGATGGCAGAGAACTCAACGGTCATAGTCCTAGCCCGAGTCTACACACAACAGAAGCCCCACTAAGGAGCGGGATCATTTCAGAGGATCACCCACATCGATGCCGGTCCTCATACTCCGTCAGTAGCCGCAGCCCAAGCCGAATCAACCACAACCGACATGGGCATCATTAGTGAGAAGCTGGACCGTCTCGAGATCCTCGAGAAGAAGCAGATGCAAGGACTGGCCTAGATGGACCAGATAACCAAGACCATGAGTGACTTGAAAACGTAGATTCTTTGCATCCAGGAGGCACAAACATCTTCTCAGCAGCCTCCCAGGTCACAGGCTGATCCCAACAGCAGCAGCTCAACCCAGCCCTCTGCCTCATACCGTCAGGTCAACCACATTCAGGCAGAGCCGGTCCCGCTGTTGCAGTACTACCCATCGCAGCCACCATCTCAGGACACTCAGATGGTGGTCTATTAGACGGATCAGCCACTGGCAGTTCTTACTCCACCATCCTTCGAGCAGGAGCCATTGATGGAAGTCAATGGGATATGGTACGACCGATACCCACAGCCCGGGATTCGTCGCGATCACCCCGGATTTCGTTGGGGCACTGGTGGCATCTCATCTCAGCAACAGCCTCCAGCTCAGGGACAACAGAACAGCCAGCCACAACAGCAGCAGCCCCAGTATGCCCAGCAGCAGTATCAGCACGGTCCTCATCCCGCCTATCACAACCAGTAGTGGAGGCAGCGTCAGCAGCCTCAGCAGACATACTCCCATCCTCCCCAGTACCAGCAGCAACAACCTCATTTCCAGCAAGGGAACACTTCTGGTTCTCAGGTTCCCACCTTCGAGAACCCAGCTCTCGAGGATCTTACCCGCTTGATTTCTGACCATCAGGCATCATACCAGCGGGACATAGATGAGTTCCGGCAGGAGGTGAGGGATTTAATCAAAGGCAAAGCCGCCATACCAGCTCAGATTGAACCAAATCCAAACAATCCGAAGAGGAAGTCTGAGCAGGTACAGTTCACAGAGGATACTTCTCCTAGTGATTATTTGAGTGACACGTCTTCTTTGTATGATGCTGATTTTGTGACTACTAGGAGCGGTAGGATACCAGCCGGCGACGCCTCATCTGAGTGACAGCCACATGCAGAACCACGAGCGCCAGATGAGCAGAGTAGCGGTGCTGATGCCACTGATGATGTTGAAGATGGTGGTGCTAATGCCACCAATGATGGAGATCCAGACGACCCGATATAGACGGTGGTGTTGAAGCCCCCATTTTTGATGCAGAGCCAGAGCGCGGTGCTGATGTCGTGAAGACAGGTGCCGTTGGTGGTACTGAGGCCACCACTTCTACTTTTGTTGAGCTCCCTTATGTTGTGTTGCCACCTTTTGTATCTCAGGACTGTGGTAACAAGAAAAAGAACAAAAATATGAATAAACGAAAGGGTTCTGTTTACACTTCAGATTCATATGTGTTGAATGATGATTAGGGTATGGATTGTATTCCTTCACAGGCGTAGGAACCTATTTCTAGCCCTCCATATGAGGAGGCCCCTACTATCCCCTTCCCTGAAGAACTTCACCGGGCGAAGGGGAATAAACGAGAAAATCCAAAAAAGACCCAGCAGGTAGAGTTCAGCAACCAGATGATTGACAGATTCCACATTCAGCTGACTCTACAGGAAGCAATTGAGCACATCCCCCTCTTCAAAAAGAACTTGAAAGAGAAAACCACAGTCCGAAGGAAGAGGAGGTACAGAGATCAAATCCATGTGCTCACCCATCACACTTGCTGCACCATTCAGAACAAACTACCAGCCAAGAGACCTGATGTAGGAGCTCCCTATGTCAGATGCGAGATTCAAGAGCAGCAGTTTGATCGTACCGTATTAGACAGCGGCTCTTCGATTAACCTTCTTCCGGCAACCTTACTCGACTGATTCGAGTTTGGTCCTCTTCTTAGGAGCAGGATAATCCTTCAGTTTGCTGATAGGTCGACTAAGAGGCCAAAGGGGTTGTTGAGAGATGTGGTCGTTACCATTTAGGGCCTGAAATTCCCCGTGGACTTTGTTATACTGGACATGGAGATTCCTGAGTCGGTAACCGATGCCCCCATCATACTTGGATGCCCATTCTTGGCCACTGCCAAGGCGGTGACCGATCATGATAGTGGGAAGGTATGTTTTCGCGTAGAGGGCGAAACCATACAAATAGAGACGCGAGGAGACCAGAGCGAGAGAATTAGCATGCTCAGAGCAGTCCAGCGATATCCAACAGATGACAGAGGCAGAGCTAGAACGTCACCAGGATGCGATTTCGTGATGACAGATGATGAATCCATTTAGACAGATACCGTAGCACAGACCCTCGCCTTGCCTACAGATTCACCATATTTAAAGCTTATGACAGTCGAGAGCTTGGAGAGCACATTCCTGGATGAGGATACATTTGAGGCTGACAGTTGTGGGACGAGTGGTGTGAATGATTTTCAGTCTTGTTCTTCTACTTCAGATCCCTCGGATTCATACATTGATTGAAAAGATTTTGATGATTATTTGTCATGTCTGATTCCTTCTGAATTGACAGCTAGGACGGAGTGCGAGCTAGTACAGTTCATAAAAGATTCAGCAGGGCTCCCTTCGTCCGATGTTCATTCACAGCGAGAGTTCTCACATGCAGACCTGGTAGCCTTTACACAGACATATCAGAAGCCAGATCTGCCACCTCCCAGTTGTCCAGAACTGAAACCCTTGCCGCAGTCGTTGAAGTATAGATTCCTTGCGGGTGAGCCAGATATGTACCCAGTCATTATCTCAGCAGGTTTGACTGGAGAACAAGAATCTCGTCTGATGGAAGTTCTTGAAAGAAACTGCAAGGCGATAGGATGGAGTATAGCTGATTTCCAGGGGATTAGTCCGGCTCTGTGCTCCCACCACAACTATCTTGAGGAGGACGCTAGGCCGTCGCGTGAGTTCCAACGACGGCTGAACCCGAATCTTAGAGATGTGGTCATGAAAGAAATATCGAGGTGGTGGAGCGCCGATTTTATCTACCCCATCTCTGACTCCAAGTGGGTTAGTCCATTACATGTGGTACCCAAGAAGACAAATATCACTACACTTGTGAGTGAGTCTGGAGAGGAGATAGCTACCCGAGTACCCACTTCTTGGAGGGTCTGTGTGGACTACAAACGATTGAATCAGGCCACCAAGAAGGATCATTTCCCACTGCCATTCATTGATCAGATTATCAAGAGGCTAGCTGGGAAGAGTCATTACTGTTTCCTTGACGGGTACTCTAGTTATAATCAAGTGGCCATTACGCCCGAAGACTAGGAGAAAACGACATTCACCTGTCCGTTTGGGACTTATGCTTTCATACAGATGCCCTTTGGTCTATGTAACGCTCCGGCGACATTCCAAAGGTGCATGTTGTCCATTTTCTCAGACATGGTGGGTGACTGTTTAGAGGTCTTCATGGATGACTTCTCGGTCTATAGCGATGGGTTTGATGCTTGTCTTGACTGCCTAGACCGTGTGCTTCAGCGCTGCATAGAGGTCAATCTTGTCTTGTCTTGGGAGAAGAGTCACTTCATGGTGACTCAAGGGACGGTCCTTGGTCATATCATCTCCAACAGGGGCATGGAGGTCGATCCAGCCAAGGTGGATATCATTAGAAAACTCAATCCACTGTCCAATCTACGTCAATTGCGGTCTTTTCTGGGGCATGTAGGTTTCTACCGACGGTTCATTCAAGACTTCAGTCGTATTGCCCGACCGCTTACTGATCTGCTGACAAAAGACACCAAGTTCATTGTAGATGATAAGTGTCTTGCGTCTTTTGAGACTCTCAAGAGTATGGTTGTCAAAGCTCCTGTCCTTCAGCCACCCGATTGGTCTCTCCCATTCGAGATCATGACGGACGCTTCTGATTTTTCCGTTGGGGCTGTGCTTGGACAGAGGAGGGATGGTTTGCCGTTTGCCACTCACTACGCCAGCCGAACTTTGGATGCCGCTCAGCGGAATTATACTGTGACAGAGAAGGAGATGCTGGCCGTAGTCTTTGCTTTGGATAAGTATAGATCATATATTCTCGGATCTAGAGTGACTATCTACACTGATCACACCGCCATCCGGTACTTAATGGCCAAGAAGGATGCCAAAGCATGCCTTACCAGATGGATCCTTCTGCTCCAGGAATTTGATATTGAGATTAAGGATAAGCCTGGAGTTAAGAATGTGGTGGCAGATCATCTCTCCCGCTTAGAGAACCTTGAGGAATCTGAGCCCATCACACCTATCACAGAGACGTTTCCATATGAGGCGATCTTGGCTATCACCTCGCTCCCATGGTACGTCGACATTGTGAACTATCTTGTTGACAAGACGGTCCCACAGGGTTGGCCCATGCAGAAACTCGAGACCTTCCTGGCGAAGGCCAAGTATACCATTGGGAGGATCCCGTCCTTTATCATGAAGGAGGGGACATCATCTGGAGGAGGTGCAATCCTCAAGAAGAGCAGCATAGCGTCCTCACATACTGCCACAAGCTTGAGGCAGGAGGACATCATTCTGGGAGACGGACAGCACAAAAGGTGCTTTAATCCGGCCTTTGGTGGCCTACTCTCTTCAAGGATTCAGATGAATTCGTGAAGAGATGTACTGACTGTCAGAAGATGGGTACTTGCGGACAGAGAGACATGATGCCCATGCAACCCATTCACTTTTGTGAGGTTTTTGATGCATGGGGAATTGATTTCATGGGCCCATTTCCTAAGAGTCAGGGGTTTGAGCACATTTTGCTCGCTATAGATTATGTCAGTCGATGGGTTGAGGCCATCCCCGTCCGAGCCGCAGATGCTAAAACCATGTGTCGATTTCTGAGGAAAAATATCATTTCACGGTTCGGGGTACCTAGAGTCTTGATTTCAGACGGGGGGTCTCACTTCCATCAATGACAAGGTTAGGGCCCTTGCAGACGAGTTCGGCATTGACCATCGTGTTGCCACGCCGTATCACCCTCAGACTAATGGTCTTGCCGAAGTATCAAAACGGGAGATAAAGACTATCCTACAGAAGGTTGTCTGCCCAGACCGAAAGGATTGGTCACAGCTTTTGGACTCGGTCGTGTGGGCTTATCGGACGTCCTTCAAGAATCCATTAGGGACATCTCTCTTTCGTCTCGTCTATGGCAAGCCGTGTCATCTGCCAGTGGAAATAAAGCACAAGTCACTTTGGGCAGTAACTGAGTTATTATTGGATCCCGAGAGTATAGGAGAACAGAGGAGAGCAGAGTTGGCAGCCCTGGAGGAATTAAGAGACATCCTTTTCTAGCAGCCTACAGTATAAAGAAAAAGTGAAGACATGGCACGATTCCCATATCAGCCATAAATAGTTTGAGCCAGATCAGCGAGTATGGTTGTCCGATTCCAGGCTGAAATTATTCCCAGGGAAATTACAGAGCAAGTGGAAAGGTCCATATGTGGTCAGGAAGGTACATGACAATGGAAGTATTGATATATCCGAACTGTCATCTTCCTCTACCTTCCGTGTTAATGGTCAGCGTCTGAAGTTATATCTAGATCATGATCCGCCGACCGTTGACGTTACCCCCATTCTTCTGGTATGAGATGTGCTCTTTTGACTCATATCATTTGCATCTCATACATGGTGATCACTTCTCTCTTCCGCTGTACAGATCCATTTGTCCATATCACTCTTTCATCTGTTAATATCTTTTCTTCTTTTCTTCTTTTCCTTTTCTATCTTCTTTTTGTATAAAAAAGGTACCGCCCCCTTGTAGACAATTTTCTATACTTAGGACGTACTTTGTCCTAAGTATAGGGGGGTGTGCACCTCGAGTTGTCGTCTATTCTTTGATCCTCTCCATTGTCTTCTCTTCTTGTCTATACTTAGGGATATCTTACCCTAAGTATAGGGGGAGACAATCTGAGTACGATCTGTTCATTCCCACCCTTGACCCTCCCTACGTTGTGTACAATCTGCTATACTTAGGATTAGTTGATCCTAAGTATAGGGGGGACGGTCAACTTCTCATTCATTCATTGATTCCTTTATTTATTTATTATATAGATTTGCCTATACTTAGTACGAGTTATGTCTTCTCTTTTCTCTCTGATCTATGAGGACATAGCTCAAGCTAAGTATAGGGGGGTCGTATATACTACGTATATACTTTAGCCATAACTCGTACTTTCGTATTTTCCTAATAATATGGCTAACAATTCTTTAAAATTCATTAAAAATCTTAATAAAAAGGTGTTTTATTCCTCAAATTCTTTTTATAGTTATTGATTAATAAACCAGGTGAAATTTTTTTTTGCAAAATGTTTGAAAAATAGTTTGAAAATCTTTGTGAAAAATCTTTTGAAAACTATTTGAAAAACGTTTTGTTACATGCTTTCAACCTTTGTAAAAATTTGTGGTTTGCAAAATTTATTTCTTTGTGTGAAATAAAATGTTTGAAAAATGATTTGCAAATGGTTTGAAAAATGATTGCAAATTTTTTTGAAAAATCTATCTATACTGTTTGAAAACCTTTGCAAAATGATTTTCAAATGTGTGGACATGTTTGTAAAATGTTTGTAAAAATTATGTTGGACTGTAGTTTTCAAAAATTGTTTGAAAAACCTGTGTCAAATAAGTTTGAGGAATACATACATCACACCTAAAATTCTTTATCTATATGTATAAAATCGATCACTTACCCTGTAAATACTTAAAATCCATTTCTTGTAAATATAAGAAGCACTCCCGTGTAAATATTTGTACCTAGTTTTTAGCCAAAATCTTTTTGTTCTCAAAAATCCCAAAAACATTTGCAAAATTAAAATACCAAAAACATTTGAAAAATCTCTTTGAAAAATACAAAAAATGCATATGCATCATCATCATCTTTTCAAAAATCCATAAAAAGTTCAAAAATTGCATCACAAAAATATTTTCTGCATTTGCATAGCATTAGCATTTTTCGGATTGAGTTTGATAGTGAAACGAGTCTAAGTAAAATCA